>JALHBU010000068.1:0-196202 GCA_024340005.1 Tolypocladium tropicale | reverse complement strand
GCTGCTGCTGCTGCTGCTGCTGCTGCTGCTGCTGCTGCTGCAACGGTGGCTGCGACCGGGCGTAGCTAGATGCCGTCAGAGGTGCAGGGGTAGCATCGCCGGGGTTGGGCGCCGACGTGCTGTTGCTGGTGCTGGTGCTGGTGCCGTCGAAGCCGCCGCCGTGAACGCGGATGCGGTCCACGTAGGTGATGGGCAGGCACGTGGCCTGGCGGTTGCATGTGCCGTCGCCCCAGAGACTCATCATGAAGCCCTGGGTGCGGATCACGTTGGGGTGCGCCCTGGAGCGGACCTGGGCGGGCGTCCAGAAGCAGTCGAAGCACGTCGGGTCCTGTCTGGATCCGCGAAAGCGCGTCGCAGCCGCAGGGGCCGCCTCTGAGCTGTCCCGGGGCCGGCGGCTCTCCAGGTAGCGGACGGTGTCCTGGACGGCGGCTTCGGCCTCGCGGCGCGGGAGGACCTTGCGCACGACGCCGACGCCGTAGCGGCGCAGGTCGCGGCCGAAACGGGCCGTCTGGGCCGGGTCGTCAAGATCGGCGAACTCGACCGAGGGGATGAGGTGTGCGCCGAGGCCCTCGATGTGCTCGACCTCGGCGCGCAGGGCGCCGATAAGACGGGCCCAGCAGGCCTCGAGATCGGCCTCGTGGCCGGCGATGAGAGTCCGCTTGATGCGGGCGAAGCGCGGGGGCAGCGGCACTGGGTCCGGGCCCCAGAACGACAGCGGCGAGGGCTCCATGCTGCCTCGCGTCGGTGCCGCTGCGGACGGCGAGGGTGTCGACGGCGAGGGCGGAAATGCGGCTGAGGGAGCGGCGGTGGTGGTCGTGAAAACAGAGCGAGAGCCTGCAGCCGTGGCCGCCACAGCCCGGGGAGGAGGAGACTGACGCCCGCGCGCCTTGGAGACACCCCGACCCTGGCGGCGGTGTCGGTGGTGCTGGTGCCGCTGATGCTGCTGATGCTGACTCTGCTGATGGCGTGGGCAGCGAGGTTGATGCGGCTGCTGCGACGATGCTGTTGATGAGGCTCCTGCAGCGGACGGGTGCTTATGATCAGGGGCCGACAAAGTGTGCAGTCGGCCCGCTCCGAGCGTTCCAGTTGATGCAGGTCCAGCCGCCGCCGCTGCCGTGGTGGCTGGCGCCCTCATCCCTACGATATGTATAAGTTGTGAAGGCGTCGGTCCTCACGGGGACATGCCGTCTCCCGGCCCTCGTCCTCCTCGCAGCTGACGGCCTTCGGGCGGCTCAAACGTGTGTTTCCACGTTTGCCCTGACCTTGAGCCGTGCCTCCCGTGCCGACGGACGGCTGTCGGGCGAGGCTGGCGTCGCGGGCCGTGCGTTTTCTTATCGCAGGATTTTGTGGTGAGTGCTGACGGTGGGACCGCGAGGGCGAGGCCGAAGCCGTGCTGTCTGCCAAGCGTGTCTGCTTTGGACGGAGCCTTGAGGCGAGTCGTCAAGACAAGGGCGTCTGTTCCCTGCCGAATTCTGTTGTGCTACTTTGCGAGAGGCGACTTACCCGACGACGTCGTCTCGCCGTCTCTGCTCTGCATCACTACCAAACTAAATCATCCGTCTCACCATCCCGCGGCGCAGCTGTAGGCAGCCTCTTCCTTATATGGGTACCTAATACTCCGTACACCTAATACTCCGTACATTACCCCGAACGCCAGGCTCCGAGCTCACCTGCATGGACATCTGAACACGAGATCTTGGGCGGACCCCGGAAAGCGGCAAAGCATCGATTCAATCATTTGTCATCATAATGAACCAAGTGGTCGCTAGCCCCCGTATCATGCAAGGCAGCGAGCCTGGGGTTGAACGGCGGCTGAGGGGGTAGGGCGCATCGTCGGCCCTCAGTTCCGCCAACGTCAGCCCCGCAGGTTGGCTTAGTCCCGAGTCCCGAAGTTTCTGCTACGTCTGTACCAGAAACCGAGGACCACATGATACTCGTGCTCATACAAATATGCAAAGGGCCCGAGGGCACCGCAATCTCGTTCACCCAGACCATTTCCAGGTATTAACTTTAATATACGATCAGCGCTTATGTATCCACCATCGCGAGATACAGTCACGTTGAGCGGGGCCAGATGACAAGACGAATTTTTATTCAATTTAAACTGATGTAACTATCATCGCACCAGTTGAGCCGGCCGTTAAGTAAGAACATCTCCCTGGGAGCCCATCATCACACATGTGTCCTGGCAAGTGGAATATGCTAAGGTATTTTGTTTTTCTTTTCTTGATCGAAACGCCGTCCCGTATGTACCAACGTCGTCCGGCGGTCCAATGCCATCCGGCGACGTGAGCTGAAAAAAAAAAAATTAACCTTCTCCACGCGTGAAAGCCTCGTCGTCTCACAGCATGAGTCGCAAATTGCCTCCTCGGCACGAGCCCATGAGCGTCGCCTTCCCGACGCGACAAGACTTCTGCACAGGGGCTGACAGCCAAAGGCCGCTTACAGCCTCGAGACCTTGGCGTCGGGCTTCCAGCCGTCGTCCATGGCAATGAGCTCGGCGGCGCGCTCGCCAATGGCCAGGACCGTGATCATGGGGTTGATGGAGGGCATCTCCGGGAAGACGCCGGCATCGGCGATGCGCAGCTTGCGGATGCCGCGGACCTTGAGCTCCGGGTCCACGACGGCATACTCGTCGCGGGTGACGTCGCCCATCTTGGTGGTGCCGGCCGGGTGGTAGACGGTGTGGGCGACGCGGCGGGCGTACTCGCTGATGTCCTCATCGCTCTGCACCTTGGGGCCCGGGGCGACCTCCTCCTTGAGCCACTCCTTGAAGGGGCTCTGCTGGGCAATCTTGCGCGCGGCCTTGATGCCGGCCACGAGGGTGGCGGCGTCGTAGCCCTCGGGGTCGGTGAAGTAGCGGAAGTCGAGGGCGGGCTTGACGGCCGGGTCGGCCGACGTCAGGTAGATGCGGCCGCGAGAGCGCGAGCGGGGGATGTTGGGGGTCATGCAGAAGGCGTAGCCGTCGCGGACGACGCGGTAGCCCAGGCGCTCCGTGTTGAGGCAGAAGGGGATCTGGTAGCAGTGCATCATGATGTCGGCGGCATCGCCGTCGGTGCCGTGGGCGTTGGTGGGCTCGCGGCGCAGGAAGACGCCGGCGTCCGAGTCCATGGTGGTCTGGTTCGCGGGCACGGGCTTGTTGAGCTCCCACATGATGATGGTCTCAGGGTGGTCGAGCAGGTTCTCGCCCACGCCGGGGATGTCCTTGACCACCTTCATGCCCAGGTCCTCGAGCTGCTTGCGGGGGCCCAGGCCCGAGTGCAGCATGAGGCGCGGGGTGTCGACGGCGCCGGCGGAGAGGATGATCTCCTTGCGGGGACGCAGGGTCAGCTTCTGGCCCGAGGCGAGAGTCACGTCGATGCCCGAGGCGACGTCGCCGTCGACGAGGACCTTGGAGACGTGGGCCTGGGTCAGGATGGTCAGGTTGGGCCGGCGCTCGTCGCCGCGCAGGATGGGGTGGATGTAGGCGACCGAGGCGCTGCTGCGGTGGCCGTTGTCCGGGTTGTAGGAGACGGAGAAGAAGCCGGCGCCCTGGGTCAGCTGGCCGGTGGAGCGGATCTCCTCGTTGAAGTCGCGGATGACGGGGATGTCGAGGGCCTTGGAGCAGGCGTCGACCCAGTCGCGGCACAGCTGGTTGCGGTGGCGGGCGTGGACGGGGTTGAAGGTATTGCGCAGGTTGTCGACGAGGCGGACAACGGTGTCAAAGTCCCAGCCCTTGCAGCCCTGGGCGACCCAGCGCTCCATGTCGTGGCGGAAAGGGCGGAAGGAGATGAGGGTGTTGTGCGAGGAGCAGCCGCCCAGGACCTTGGCGCGCGAGTGGCGGATGTGCGAGTTGCCCATGGGCTGCTCCGTGGTGCCATAGTCGTAGTCGAGCTCACCGCCGAGCAGGGTGAGCCATTGGCGCAGGTCGAGGACGTTGTTGAGCTTGAAGTCGGAGGGGCCGGCCTCAATGAGCAGCACGCGGCGCTCAGGGAGGTAGCTGGACAGGCGCGAGGCGAGCACGCAGCCGGCAGTGCCGCCGCCGACGATGATGTAGTCGTAGGCGGTGCTGGCGTTGGAGGGGAGAGTCTGGGTGGTCATGGCGGCGGTTTGACGAGGGGACCTTTTCTATATCGTGGGAGCTTCCGGGCGAATGTATAAGACCGGGAGGGCAGCGGGAGAGCAGATCCGGGATCGACGGGGAAAGTTCAATTCACCGGCAACGTCGTCGCAAGAGTGTCACAGCTACAAGAGCAAAGGCGACCAGCACTTGACCTGTCTCGAGGCTTGTGGTTGAGCACGGAGGAGGGAGGGGGAAGCAGTTGAGGATGGACGGGGACGAGGATGGGGGAGACGGAGGGCAGAGGCGGAGCCCCAGGATTAAGTAACAATGCAATGGCAGCTTGCTCGAGTCACGGACACGACCGACGGCCAGACTTTTTTTCGCGGATGGGCAATGGATGGTACGACTGAGGGCTTACAACCGGCACGTCAGAGGCAGCAAGACCCTGTGCTTCGGCGCGCCTGGTGGAGCCCGTCGCCGGAAGTGCGGCGAGGGGCTGGCGTTGGTTAGCCAGAATAGCGTGAAGACACGCATGTTCGTACGATACGAGCAGCTCGCGCCTGTTGCGAATGGACGGGGGGGAGAAGGGCTGTGGCCGGCATTGCAGCCAGTGACAGATCGTGCGAAGCCGCGGCTGGTCAGCCAAGCTCTCGTCGAACTCTCGCAAGCCGTGCGCCGGAGGCGCTGCTGGCACGGTCATGGGCGCGAGGAGCGTCGGCCGGCCGCACAGTGCGGTTCGCAGCTGAAGGAGCGGGGGCCCGCGAGGCTTTGGGATGGAGTTGGCGGGCGGGTCCTGGCGGCTTCGCGAAAGGGAAAAGCCATCCATCCTTCCGGGGCATTAATCCTCGCCGGAAATCTGCGCATCTCGGCGCATCGGGCGGGGACCAACGGCGGGCGGCGGAGGCGCGGGATTGGCTGACGGCAGGGCGCGACGACGCTTGACGGCTGGTGGTGAAACCCCGCTCCACGCTGGGAGGGGCCCTGGCAGGCCTGGGGACAGGGGCGGAGGAGGATGACGATGCTCTTCGACGTTGCGCGCAGGGGGTGGGCGGTTCTTTGTCGAGCTTCTGGGGGGCTGGCGCGCTGCCCGGGTTGGCTCTTGGCTGCCGGATGCGTCCAAGATGCCGTTGAGGATGAGTCGAGGATGCGGTCACTGCGGAGTTTGCGCGTCGAAGGCATGGAGGCAGTCCCGGTGGGCGGGCCGCGACAGTTGGAAACTCTCTGGCCATCCATCCCGTCGTCCAGCAGCCACCCGACGTCGCCTGGCCCGCCGCCGCCGAGACAGCGGTTCACAGCGACACGTGCTGCAGAAGCTGCAGAAGCTGCAGAGGCTGCCTGGGCGGTCCGGATCTGTCTTACCGCCTGCACGTCGGGAATCAATATCGACGCACGCCGGCCTCATGCAGCGCGGTCCCAACACCCGCATCCTCGTAACAATGCAACAATTTCTTCGAGACGCTTTCTGGGCCGGTGACGTCGATCGCCCCGCCAGCTCCGTCGGCCGCCCCTCCAGCGCCGGGCTAGGGCCCAACGGGTTTGGCCAGCGCGGCGCTGGGGGCCCACCGCTGCACCGGCGCCTGCGCGAGTCAACCCACCGCGTTCTCCCACCGCCGGGCAAAGTCGACTACCGCCCGAGGCTGAGCTCTCATCCCGGGTCAAGCCTTGCTGCTCGCCTGCTGCAGTCGCGACTAACGTTCTCGTACGAGTTGTTGCACTCGTCCGGCACTCCACGCCTAGCTCGGCTTTACGTGAGACACAACGCCAGCCATTGAACATTGGACCCTGTCTGCCGCGCTGCATCCACACCGAAGATCCCGTCATCTCGAGCCTCGCTCACCACCACCTTCATCATCACCATCACCGTCACCGCCGCCGACGACGAGACAACTGACATTGCCATCCTCCTCGTCACCCTCTCAACATGACCTTCTCCTCCGAAATCCACACCTTCCACTCGGGCAGGCCACAGCCCCAGTCCTCCTCCTCGTCCACCTTCACCTCCGTCGACCCGGCCACCGCGAAGCCCCTCGCCACCATCTACACCTCCACGCCCGCCCAGCTCGACGCCGCCGTCGCCTCGGCCCAGGCTGCCTTCCCCTCGTGGTCCCAGACGCCGGCTCCCCAGCGCGCTGCCATCCTCCTCAAGGCCGCCGCCCTGCTGCGTGAGCGCAACGACGCCCTCGCCCTCACCGAGACGCTCGACACGGGCAAGGCCTGGGCCGAGACGTCCGTCGTCGACGTCGCCACCGGCGCCGACGTCCTCGAGTACTACGCCCACTTCGTCGCCGGCAGCCTGCCCGGCCAGCACACGCGCCTGCGCCCGGATGCCTTCGTCCTCACCTCCCACGAGCCCCTCGGCGTCTGCGCCGGCATCGGCGCCTGGAACTACCCCATCCAGATCGCCCTCTGGAAGTCGGCCCCCTGCCTCGCCGCTGGCAACTGCATGGTCTACAAGCCCAGCGAGGTGACGCCCCTGCACGCCAACACGCTCGCCCAGATCTACATCGAGGCCGGCCTGCCGCCGGGCGTCTTCAACGTCGTCTACGGCGACGGCGCCACCTGCGGAGCCCCCCTCGTCGCCCACCCGGGCGTCGCCAAGGTCAGCTTCACCGGCCAGGTCAGCACCGGCAGCAAGGTGGCCAGCTCGGCCGCCCAGGGCATGAAGGGCATCACCATGGAGCTCGGCGGCAAGAGCCCCTGCGTCGTCCTCCCAGACGCTGACATCGACGAAGCCGCCGACGTGGCCATGGCCGCCAACTTCTTCTCCACCGGCCAGGTCTGCACCAACGGCACCCGCGTCTTCGTCCCGGACACGCTGCTGGCCGGCGTCGAGGAGGCCCTCGTCAAGCGCTGCCGCGAGGGTATCCGCATGGGCATGCCGCGCGACGACAAGACCAACTTCGGTCCCGTCGTCAGCGCCGCCCACCGCGACAAGGTGGAAATGTACATCAAGCACGGCCGCGACGTGGACCGCGCCAAGGTCCTCTACGACGGCGCCCGCGACGCCCAGAAGTCGCGGCCGACGCGCGACGGCTTCTGGGTGCCGCCCGTCATCTTCTCCAACTGCACCGACGACATGCGCGTGGCGCGCGAGGAGATCTTCGGCCCCGTCATGTGCATCCTGCCGTACAGCGTCAAGGGCAAGTCCCAGGACGAGTGGCTCTCCGAGCTCATCCGCCGCGCCAACGACACGCCCATGGGGCTGGCGGCCGGCGTCGTGTCGTCGGACGTTGGCTTGGCCCAGGACGTGGTGCGGCAGCTGCACGCGGGCATCACCTGGATCAACACCTGGGGAGAGTCGCCCGCCGAGATGCCCGTCGGCGGGTGGAAGATGAGCGGCGTCGGGCTGGAGAACGGCTACGAAGGTATCCGGGCGTACATGCGGACCAAGAGCACGCTCGTGCAGCTAGGCAAGGGCGCGTGCAAGGGTCTTTTCGCGAAGCTGTAAAGACCTCGTCGACAGAGGGTTGGCAAAGACGGCGGGATATCGAATGTATCAAAAGCATGATAGCGTAGTGTCATATTTACCATTCTCACTTTTTGAGAATTGCACAGTTCCAAATCAGTTCTGCCCGTCTGTTGCCATAAGATGCCATGGATGGAAATTGCCCCATTTGATGCATGCTTCTATCGAAGTGACGAGGCAAGGGGAAATAATATAACAGATACAAGCGTGAGGATTCTCATTCTAGCTAATCATAATCCACCTTGGTACCTGGAGATAGGCGTTGTGATGAACATGTCCGGATCCTCGGCGCGTCGCGGCTCGAGTTTCTCATCGGAATTACCGTCGGTCACGAAAGCTTAGTCAAGGTGCAGCTTGTGGACACCAAGCAAAACGCACGATAATTACTTCATCAACGCGACATCCGCAATCGAATCTTACAAATACGGAAACAAAACGCAAGCGATTGGAAACCCAAACCATTACAGGAGTGTCATCAACAACATAACTCGTCCGTACGCAGCCCACTGGCGGCAGCATCACAGCAATGACTCACCTCTCGCACGTCTCCGTCGTAGTCCGCGACTACGATGAGGCCCTCGCCTTCTACGTGGGCAAGTTGGGCTTCACCCTCGACGAGGACACGCCCATCCCTGAGCAGGGCAAGCGCTGGGTGACGATCCGCCCGCCCGGCGCACCGCCCGGCGCGACCACGGTCCTGCTGGCGCGGGCGTCGACGCCCGAGCAGCACGCCGCCGTGGGCAACCAGACGGGCGGTAGGGTGTTCCTCTTCCTCGAGACGGACGACTTCGAGCGCGATCGGGCGCGCTTCACGCAGGCGGGCGTCGAGTGGGTGCGGGGGCCGGATGTCCAGAGCTACGGAACGGTCGCGGTCTTCAAGGACCTGTACGGGAACCAATGGGATTTGATTGAGCGAGCAAAGTGAATGCAGCTGGAGAGGCTCGCGGGTTAAGAACATATGCCACGAGTGACCATTGCATAGGTTGGGTAGAACCTTGAAGCAAGAGCTGAGTGAAGATTCGCATTTTTCCAAGGAACATGCCGTCGCAGTCCTTGTTCGCTCAAAGAATAGCCATGGTCACCGAATCGGTTGAGAAGAAAATTTCGAAAAAGCTCAGTATGTCTCTACTACTACACAGGAAAACGAGTCTCGTGGCATGGCGGACGGTTGCAAGGTTGAGCTGATGCAGAGGGCATCCTTCAAGTTGGTGCTCACTCCGGGACCCAGGCAGGCTCATCAGGCTCTCTTCGGTCTAAGACCTGGCAGGGAGCAGCATGCCTGCAGTAAAATCGCAAAACAAAACGACGTTATTGCTCGGCAACTTTAGACATGTCGCCTCGAAAGGACTTCAACGACCATTTGCTCCACTCTACAGCTACATATCGCGAACAGCATTCTACCACAATAGAGCACTAATGTTTTCCTGAGTCCGGCTGTTACTTTTAAAATCGCAACACCCCCATGTGATACATATCTTAACTTCGTTCCAAAATGGTAAGACAGGTAAATGTGAACGAGCGACGACGTGGTAAAGCATGACACCAGACAGCCACCTACCCTGCAGGAAAACAACGACTATCTTCCGTAAAAAAAGTTACCTATATCGTTGCAAAGACTCGGAGCGCAACTCATACCTGATAGAATGGCTTTAACGGTCAATTAGTCTATGACTATTTGTTCATGCCAAGGCCTCCAGAAAACCTTAAACCGTACTTCTGTAAACGACGGGACGAGAGTCCTCGATGACACCACCAAGCGATGTGTTATCCGACGGCAATGATTGACGGAGACTACCACTGAGCTAGAGAGCATGCCTTTCCACAAGTTTCTATGAAGAGACACGGGATTGGAAGTGTAGCGCGAAACATCAATCCCGCGTGGCGTTACCTTATTGCTGTGCACCCGAAAGCTCAGCAACCAGGGGAAGCGTGCGTTTTCTGCGGCGATAACTTAAGAGCTACGATGCTTGATTTTCAAGATGCTGCGCGTTTGTACCATCTGCAGTTGCCCATCTGCGAGGGTCGTGGGATTGAGTGCACCATTTGGCAATACCGATGATGTCTGGTAGTGGATTTCTAATAAATATGGCCTAGGACCGGGCGAGACCGGCGAAGCAGCAGAGACGACACATCGAATTTGCGGTAAACCCGTCATTCCACATCCATTTATCTCTAGATATGGCCGCGGAAGACGCAAGCCATCTGACCAACTTCTCAGTCATCATGCTGGTCTACTTAGGTATGACCATCAATATATGCAAATTTTTGTTAGATGTTGGATCTGCGCTGAAAGGGAGGTCTGGTGGCATCTGAGTTCCGGCAAATGCACTCGTACGAGTAGTGCTCGCTCTGAGCTCGTGTCTGGCATTCATTACAGCTCTTCGATTTGTGCCAAGATCATGGGCTTTTCAGATCTTGGCATATCCGTAAGCAGCATCCTTTGCGCGCTACACTAAGGTATCGCCAGAGACGCCACTGGTGGCAACTCGGATCGATCTTGTTGAGCAGATCCTGTGCTGTCTCAGCATGCCAGCCCAGTCGTCCCTGACAAGCCGACGTCACCTCGTCAAGTGAGCGTCGTCATGATAAGCGGTGACACCGGGCCGGCGGCGGCTGCGGCGCCGATGTACGGATGCCTCTTCTCTCCGCCCCGGGCGGAACCTTGGCCGGCCGATGGCAGGCGTTCTAAGGCTGTCGGGGGCGGCCGGGGGTTGGACGCGCAGCCTCGCAGCGTCGGAGCATGGTACGGGTCCGCGGCGACGGAGCCCAAGGCGTGGCAAATGCCGCGACGCCAGGCGTCGGAATTGCATGTGATCCCGTACCGGCCGCCTGGCACGGTGCCGAGGCTGATGATAACGGGGTCCGTCCGTCGGTCATGCACGGCCCGCGACCGAGCTCGACGCTTTCAAGGATCAGTGACTCTGGTAAATTTGATATGGTTGAAAGAGCCGGCTATCGGGAACGGGGATTTGCCAACCCGCGAATCCTGGCGTAATGGGGTGGAACAGGACCCCGGCAGACCCCGGCACAGCCACTGACGCAAGAAAGTCGGCGCCGACTTGCATCCCGCTTCCGACACCCAACCCGAGCTCTGCGGCCCTACCCTACACCAGATCCGGATCGACCTGAAGCTTTAGCGGGATCGCGAGCTCCTGTGTTGTGAATCTCGGATTTCCCATGCTCATAGATGAAGGGCGAATTAGCGGGGATCAAAGGTGGCATATCCTGCAGGTCTCCTCCGCGTGGCATCCCGTACTGGTCGGATGAAGCGGCCCCCCGTCAGACGAGCCGCTGGGTTGTCCAGACATCACGGACAGAAGCATAAACAAATAGCCCGCGCTCGGAGAGCTTCTTGGCGTTGCTGCATACGGTGATTGAGTTTGGTGGCAGCTGTTCGTCAGAGTCGAGGCCCTCGCAGTCGGTCCATTGTCCCACCGCTGAGTAAGAGTCGGGGTCTTACAGGCACTCAATTCTCCGTTCAGCTGCTATCCGAGTGTTAATAAAAAAGGTTTCCCTAGCTCGGCCTTAGCGACCGAAGTGTGTGGACGGGTGGATACCTGCCACGGCCCACAGCAGCCGCCATACCGTCGTATAATTTGTTCGTGTTTGAAACGCTGATATGCCGGAGCTCCATGCGACGTAATTAGACATCACATGCCGTAGCGCAAACCGCCCGTACGGCGCGAGCCACCGTGTCGGTGAACGGCCAAACATGCAGCGATTCCTGCAGCGATTCCTGCAGCCAAGATCAAGGCTGTGCTACTGTGATCCACCGCGGCGTAAGGTGCTCGCAGTGACGAGGCTCCCGGGAACCCCGATAGCTTTCTCCGGCCCACCTACCACACAGACGGGCCGTAGGGCTTGACAGAGACCGGGACCCCGTTGATCTTGCCGCCGACAAAGTTTAGGCTATTCGGCTGGGTAACACGTTGGTCGGCAGTCGGCAGCTGGAGAGGAAGTAATATTAAGCTCCCCGGTGCCCCCTGGACAGACATCTCTTCCCCCGGGGCCTGGACGTAGTCTGCTCTGAAGTCAATGCGTGCACACTCTACAAGAGCTTCTCGTCAGTGAGACGACCCAAGTTCAAGTAACAATCATGTCGACCTCGCCGAGCCAGACGCCGGGCCATGGCGAGGCAGCCGCCGGCACCTCCGCCGGACATCACGAAGTCCCTAGGAGCCAAGACGGCACGGCCGCGGAGCATTCGAAGGTGGATGGCCCTTCTTCTATCAACCACTCCGACGAGGGCACCACGGAGTCGGACTCTGATGGACAACCGATCCAACGCTACGAAACCGAGTCCGTGATGCGACATGAGGACCGGACAGAGCTCGTGCGCATCGCAACGGTGCTCTCCCGGCGAAGGTCGAGTGTAGCCGGCGTTCAACAAGTGCCGAGCAACACACTCGGCACAATCGACGAGTATGACAGCGTTTACGACCCGGAACACCGCAACTTCGACCTTTACAAGTGGCTCCAACGCTTCATCGACCAGCTCAAGGAAAAGGGCTTCACGGCGAGGAAGACTAGCGTCGCCTATCGCAACCTCGACGTGTTCGGCTCCGGGTCGGCGCTGCAACTGCAGCAGACGGTTGGCTCTGTCCTGATGGCCCCGTCGCGGCTGGGAGAGTTCTTCAGCTTTGGCAAGAAGGAGCCCAAGCAGATCTTGCACGGCTTCGAGGGCATCCTCAAGGAGGGCGAGCTTTTGGTTGTCCTGGGACGGCCGGGATCCGGCTGCAGCACCCTTCTCAAGACCATCTGCGGAGAGCTGGAAGGCCTCCACCTTGGCCACAATTCAAGCGTTCACTACAATGGCATCCCGCTGAAGCAGATGCGGAAGGAGTTCAAGGGCGAAACCGTCTACAATCAAGAGGTAGAGTGCTCTCGGCATGCGCAAGTCGTTAAGTATCTGTGCCAACTAACATTGTCCAGGTGGACAAGCACTTCCCGCACTTGACCGTCGGGCAGACCCTGGAGTTTGCCGCCTCGGTTCGCACGCCTTCCCATCGGATTCAGGGCCTGTCCCGCAGAGAGTACTGCCGCTACATCGCGCGGGTGGTCATGGCAGTATTTGGCTTGAGCCATACGTACAACACCAAGGTTGGCAATGACTTCGTGCGTGGCGTGTCCGGCGGCGAGCGAAAGCGAGTCAGCATCGCCGAGATGGTTGTGGCAGGCTCACCGCTCGCCGCATGGGATAACAGGTGCGTCTGAATTTCTTTCATAACATTGGGACCTTTTAGGGAAAACTCTGACACGATCGTAGCACCCGCGGCCTCGATTCCGCAACAGCCTTCAAGTTCGTCCAGTCCCTGCGCATGTCGAGCGACCTCGGAAAGCAGGCCAACGCAATCGCCATCTATCAGGCCAGCCAGTCCATCTACGACCTCTTCGACAAAGCCACCGTCTTGTACGAGGGTCGCCAGATCTACTATGGCCCCGCCAGCCAAGCCAAGCGCTTCTTTGAGAAGCAAGGGTGGTACTGCCCTCCCCGCCAGACGACGGGCGACTTCCTGACTTCCGTCACCAACCCTCAGGAGCGACGAGCTCGCGAGGGCATGGAGAACAAGGTGCCCCGGACCCCGGAGGAGTTCGAGAGGTGCTGGAAGCAGTCGCCCGAGTGCAAGGCCCTCAGAGACGAAATTGATGCTCACGAGAAGGAATTTCTCGGAGAACAGCAGCAGCAATCCGTCGCGCAGTTCCGAGAGCAAAAGAACTACAGACAGGCCAAGCACGTGCGCCCTGGGTCCCCGTATATCATCTCCCTCTGGATGCAGGTTAAGCTCAACACGAGGCGAGCCTACCAGCGCATATGGAATGACATTTCCGCCACACTCACGCAGACCCTGTCCCAGTTCATCATGGCTCTCATCATTGGCAGCATCTTCTATGGTACTCCTGACGCTACCGTCGGTTTCTACTCCAAGGGCTCTGTCCTCTTCATGGCCATCCTGCTCAACGCCCTTACTGCTATTTCCGAAATTACCAGCCTGTACGAGCAGCGCCCAATCGTCGAAAAGCATGCTTCATATGCCTTTTACCACCCCGCGACGGAAGCTGCGGCCGGAATCGTCGCGGACATTCCGATCAAATTTGTGACGGCGACCTTCTTCAACATTGTGATCTACTTCTTGGCCGGTCTCCGCAGGGAGCCTGGCCCGTTCTTCCTTTACTTCATGATCACTTACATGTCCACCTTCATCATGAGCGGCGTGTTCAGGACCATGGCTGCCGCGACCAAGGCAGTCTCTCAAGCCATGTAAGTGCGCTATCTAATAACCTCTGGAAGTCACCCACTCATACATCATGCAGGGCCCTAAGCGGCGTGCTCGTTTTGGCGCTTGTTATTTACACTGGCTTTGCAATCCACGTGCCCAACATGCATCCATGGTTCAGCTGGATCCGCTGGATCAACCCGATCTATTATGCTTTCGAGATATTGATCGCCAACGAGTTCCATGGTCGCAATTTTACGTGCTCGAGCATTATCCCGCCTTATTCGCCGCCGGTTGGGGATTCGTGGATTTGCTCCGTGCCCGGGTCCGTCCCGGGACAGTACACGGTGAGCGGAGACGCCTTCATTGCCTCCAGTTACGAATATTATTACTCGAACGTTTGGAGAAACTACGGAATCTTGTGGGCCTTCCTGATTGGGTTCTTGCTTATTTACTTCACCGTCACGGAACTCAACTCGGCCACCACCTCCACGGCAGAGGCTCTCGTCTTCCAGCGGGGCCATGTTCCTCAGTATCTGCAAAAGGGCAACCAGAAGGCTGTGCAGGAAAACGGCGTCTCCGTCACGGACGAAAAGCAGAAAAAGACAGAGGGCGACGTGGCAGACGTCTCGGGCCTTGAGCCTCAGACGGACGTATTTACCTGGCGAGACGTCGTTTACGACATCGAGATCAAGGGCAAGCCGCGCCGGCTTCTGGATCATGTGTCAGGCTGGGTGAAGCCTGGCACGCTCACGGCGCTGATGGGTGTCAGTGGTGCCGGCAAGACCACCCTCCTTGATGCCCTCGCACAGCGGACCACCATGGGTGTCATCACGGGCGACATGTTTGTCAACGGCAAGCCACTGGACCCTAGCTTCCAGCGCAAGACGGGCTATGTCCAGCAGCAGGGTAAGTCCAGACAACAGTGTTCTGATCCGCTTTGCATCAGCCGTAGTGATTACTGACCGAGCTGCAGATCTGCACTTGCAGACGTCGACCGTCAGAGAGAGCTTGCGCTTCAGTGCCATGCTCCGTCAGCCCAAGAGCGTCAGCAAGAAGGAAAAGTACGCGTTTGTGGAAGAGGTCATCAAGATGCTCAACATGGAAGACTTCGCAAACGCAGTCGTTGGTGTCCCCGGCGAGGGTCTGAACGTGGAGCAACGCAAGCTGCTCACAATCGGCGTTGAGCTGGCCGCCAAGCCCAAACTCCTCCTCTTCCTCGACGAACCGACCAGTGGCCTCGACTCCCAGAGCTCGTGGGCCATCTGCGCCTTTCTCCGCAAGCTCGCCGACTCGGGCCAGGCCATCCTGTGCACCGTTCACCAGCCGAGCGCCATCCTCTTCCAGGCCTTCGATCGTCTGCTGTTCCTTGCCAAGGGGGGCAAGACGGTCTACTTTGGCGACATTGGCGACAACTCGCGCATATTGCTGGATTACTTCGAGTCTCACGGCGCCCGAAAGTGCTCTGACGAGGAGAACCCTGCCGAGTACATGCTCGAGATTGTCAATGAGGGCTCGAGCGGTAAGGGGCAAGACTGGCACACAGTTTGGAAGGGGAGCAACGAATCGGTGGCCGTCCAGTCCGAGATTGACAAGATCCACAGCGAGAAGCAGCATGTCTCGGAGCACGCTGCGGAACATAAGGCCGACAGCCACGAGTACGCCGAGTTTGCGGTGCCCTTCGCAACGCAGGTCAAGGTCGTCACGTACCGAGTCTTCCAGCAGTACTGGAGAATGCCAAGCTACATTTTCGCCAAGTGGATGCTCGCCACCTTTGCCGGTAAGTTTGTCCTGTCGCAGCCTGGGAGATTTGCCGGCTAATATTGCCACTCAAGGCCTCTTTATCGGTTTCAGCTTCTTCGACGCTCCTGGAACGGAAGCTGGGACACAAAATGTCATCTTCTCCGTCTTCATGGTTACCACCATCTTCTCGACCGTGGTGCAGCAGGTGAGACCTAAGAGCGCGCCCTCGCGGTAGCATGTCAAGAATCGAAGCTAACTGCCTTCTCAGATCCAACCTCAGTTCTTGACTCAGCGGTCCCTCTACGAGGTTCGCGAACGGCCCAGCAAGGCATACTCGTGGAGGGCCTTCATCATTGCCAACATCGTCGTCGAAATCCCCTACCAGATCATCACCGGCGTCCTCATCTACGCCTGCTTCTACTACCCCGTCGTGGGGGTGCAAAGCTCCGACCGGCAGGGACTCGTGCTACTCTTCGTCTTGCAGCTATTCCTCTTTGCCAGCACCTTTGCTCAGATGACAGTGGTGGCCATGCCTGACGCGCACACAGCCTCTAGCATCGTCACGGTCTTGACAATCATGTCGATCATTTTCAGCGGCGTGCTGCAAACCGCCGAAGCCCTGCCCGGATTCTGGATCTTCATGTACAGGGTCTCGGCTTTCACGTACTGGATTGGCGGGATTGTCGCCACAGAGCTCCACGACCGTCCGATAACCTGCTCCGAGATGGAGACGTCGATATTCAACCCTCCCTCCGGGATGACGTGCGGAGAGTACCTGAGGCCCCTGCTGCAGCATGCGCCTGGGCAGCTGCAGAACCCGCTTGCGACGACTCAATGCCGGTACTGCCCGGTCACCAACGCCGACCAGCTCCTCGCACCCTCTGGCATCTACTGGTCGGAGAGGTGGCGCAACTACGGGCTGGTTTGGGCGTATATTGTTTTCAACATGTGCTTCACCGTCTTTCTCTACAGAACCTTCAGGGTACACAAGGTTGCCTTTAAGTTCCCTACTATCCGTTGGCCGTGGTCGAAGAAGACCGAAAAGAAGACCTCCGGCTCTTCTTAAACGGTGTGTTCCGTGTTCTTTCCTACATAATTTTTGTCATCCGGCAGATGCTCTTCATGCCATTTCTTGTGTACTGCATCATCCATAGTCACTCGTACTTTGAAATCTAGATTGATTTCATCCTCAGACGCAAGTCTCCTAATATATCTACTTACTACGCCCCTATGTACCAATCGACAATTGTGCCCGAGCCCTTTCGTTCTGCTTTATGGGGTGAGGTGTCTAGTTTGCGCCCGTTACATGGAGCTATCTCCTGGAGTGATATAGATGAAAAGTACCTCATGATAAAGTCTGTTCTATGTACAGCGCAAGTCTAATCGTTTAAGTTCTACTGGCTAACGGTCATTGAGTTTTCAAACGCCCCATGAATTGCAAGTCAACATCTCATGAATTTGTCCCCTTCCACCCGAAGCGCTGTGTATTCACAGTGGCAAGGGCATGTTCCTCTGCAGGTAGCCACGCCAAGTGGGCAGTGTCCTCTTGTAGGGCGTGCCCGATGTGTGTTGCAGATCCTCAATTGCGCTGGCCCAGCGAACCAGCTCGGCTTCTGCCCACGCCGTCTGCATAATTCCAAGGCCGAAGCCCATTCCAGAGTCGGCGTGGATGCCGGCAGGGATGGTGACCATGGGATAGCCGGCCTGGGCGGCAATCTGGTAGCTCTGGCCGGGGTCGACGGGAACGAGCAAGCCATTCAGCTTCTTCCCCTTGTGCTTGAGCGCGTCGTTGATGCCGTTACGGGTCGAGCTCTGGCAGAACTCAAGTGCCTGGAAGTAAGTCTCGTCTTGGATGCCCTTGGTCTCGAGAGATGCGAGGAAACCGTCCTGTCCAGACCAGAACGCCGGATTGCCGTTGGGGAAGGGAAAGCCGCCCTCTGTGCCGGCGTTGTCGTTGTTGTAACGCACAATGTCATCGATGGTGCGGATCTTGGTGTTGCTGAGCTGGGAAAGATACTTGTTGATGTTGTTGTAAAAGTCTACCTTGACGTAGGTATACTCGGACTCATTGGGGAAGCCGCGCGAGCCACCAAGGTCCCAGTTCCATCCTGAGGGGCTGACGATCGTCTCATGATCGGTGATCTCGGTTCCATTGATGACGGTAGCGCCAGCGTCCTGGACGAGCTTGACCAACTCTCCCAGAACTTTCTGCTGCTCCTCGTCGGCGTAGACCCAGAAGCTGTTCCAGGGAATACCGAACGTAGCATTCTTGAGCGCGTCCTTCTTGGACAGGTACTGGGCGTATCCGTGTTTGGGCGTCTTTCCTTTTTGAGCCAGGGTGTAGTTGTCGTGATTGTCGACGCCCCAAATGGCATCAAAGGCATACACGGCGTCACGGACAGTGCGGCCAAAGGTGCCGACGCTGTCCTGGTGTTCTGTCTCAGGAATGACTCCGGCTCTGCTCGTGAGCCCAACAGTGGGCTTGAAGCCGACGATGGAGTTGCGCATGGCCGGGTTAATGACTACGAGCTTGTCAGAACACGGACTGCCACTTGATCTGGAGTTGCTTTCGAGCACGAGCCACTTACCGCTACCATCCGTCTCGGTGCCCAAGGAAAAGGCCATGGCATTGGCGCCGACGCCGACACCACTTCCGGAGCTGCTGCCACCGGGGTTCACAGTGAGATTATAGGCACTTCGGCACTGGCCGCCGCGACCGGAGTATCCCTCCGAGTAGTTGTTGCTCCGCATGTCCGCCCACTCACTGAGGGTGGCCTTGCCGAAGAGCACGGCGCCGGCCTGGCGAAGCTTGGCAACGACGTGGGCATCACGAGGCACCCTGCTGCCGAGAAGGGCCCAGCTGCCGGCAGTAGTCTCTAGATTGTCCTTGGTCCCGATGTTGTCCTTGACGGTGAAGGGGATACCGTGCAGCGGGCCGCGAACCTTGCCTGCTTTGCGCTCTGCGTCGAGCTGGGACGCGATGGCGAGCACATCTGGGTTGATTTGCATGACGGAGCTGTTTATTTCCCCAGCGGTTAGCTCGGGACCATTTAAATACAGCCCTGTCCAGTACTGTGCTCACTTGATATACTGTTGAGTCTGAAAGACCCTCTGCATGTAGCATGTTACCAGGTTGACACTGGTAAGATTGCCACTCTGCATCGCCTTTTGCATCTCGTCAATGGTGGCCTCCTCCATCCTGAACCCGAAGCAGTCCGCCACGGGAAAGAGGCTCGACGAGCCCGCATTCTCTTGTAGGGGGATCAACGGCGGAGTGAGCTGGAAGATGCCTTCGCCAGCAGCTGCGGCGCCTGCCACAAGCAGGGCCGACCACACGGAAACAGATCGCATGGCGGTCACACGTCGAGCGGCGTGTAGCAAGTGACCTGAAACGACGACGTGAAGAGAATGAGTTTCTTGGGAGAAAGCAGCAACGGATGGCGGTGTGCTTCAAGGTTCTAATAAATTGTCTCATATGCCGTGTACGGGGAACAGACATCCATCGCCTCGCATGCATCAATCTCCAGCGGTCCGATGGCCACATGGTTGGCCTGCCGGAATCTGCTCAGGGTCCCTGCTAGCGCCTACCAAACCAGCAACATTGTGATGTAGGGGCCCTCGTCATGCTGAATCGGGCATGGCAGACCGCCCAGGGGCGCCTGCTCACGTTGCACTCGTGCTGCCAGTGGAGAGCGAGAGAGGGTGGGCACAGCGGGCGCGGCGAAGCCCGAGGGGGGCCGCCGAACGGGCTTTCGAGTTCGCCGCAAAATGCCAAGATGGCGCTGGAGAAGGCGGAAAGCTGGGAAGACGCCAAGGTTCCGCGGCTCCACGCCGCCAGCGCGGCCATGATTCATGATGGCCGGGCGGCCCGATCGAAGGGCCGCGGGTGGCGCAGGTAAGTTGAGTTGGTTCCCGTGCAAGCCGCGCTCAAGCCTCGCGAACAGACGGTGTCATGTCCCGTTTGAGACGTGCTGTCGCTGAGTGCCTCGATTGAGAAAGCATCATCAGCAAGTACCCGAGCGGACTGGAGTACAGGTTTTGTCAAGGGTTCCATATTTGTTGCGCCTGTGCGCATAAGGCGTGATGGGGATGCCTCCAGGTCCTTTCAATTGATACTTTGTATCGGCCTGTTCTTGAGATCGATCAAATAATCTGCTATGATGGACACTAGACTAGCAATTGCACACGCTCTCGTCAAAACACGCTCACGCTTGCGCCCGCCGTGGTTTGCATCCTACAATACTCGCGGGGGTGGTCCCCTCTCCCGCCCGGACTCGAGTTGCCCCTCCTTGACTTCAAAGTCGACGCTGACGTATATGCCCTCTCGGCTGCTGTTGTCGTGCTGCGAGCCGCCCCTGACCTCGGTGTCGTAGTTCACCGTGTTCTCGGTGCTCGCGAGCATGCTGTGCTGCCCGCGGAGCCTCAAGGTGCTCAGGGCCGTGCCTTTCGACCGGTGGCTGCTCCCCCCCTGCATCTGGTATTTTGATCCTCCCGACTGCGTTCCGGCATCCTTCTGCAGGATGTACTTGTCCACCAACGGCTTGACGCCCGGCACCGATAGGGCAATCAGAGTTGCGCCAATCTCGGAAACCTCCACTCCAAGCATCGGGTCGTAGCTCCACGACATGTCCGTCTGCCACTGACCCATGATGACCAGCACGAGTCGCGCAATCGAAATGGCGATGACACTGCACCGAAAATGTTAGCGAACAGCTCTCCGAGAAGAAACACCACGCCCCAAGCGGTCTGGGAGGCTACTCACGCAATACCCGGTAGCAGAATGAGCCCCAGCTGCAGCTTGCGTTTGCGGGGCATCTCCAATATCTTCAACATAGCTACTGGGATGCCGAAAAGCAGCAAGTCGCAGACCAGAGATACGGCGCTGTTCACGCTGTAGACCAAGCCCCATTGCAGGCATACAAAATCCTTGAAGTCGGGCTCAAACTCATATGGCCACCGGCCCGTCACGGGCTTGCAGTGGAAGATGAGGAGGAAGAGCTGCGGAAGGTAGGCAGCGATCAAGAAGGCTAGAAAACCCTTGATGGCGATACGGAACTGCTTGTGCATGCCGCAGACGCGGTGGTAGAAGGCCAGACCCGAGATGCGGCAGCAGAGAAGGGCGGTTGTGTAAACGATGTGCGCCACAAAGTCGAGGATTTGCGTCTTCTTAATCGTCGGAAGGTCGAGGACAAACTCGATATATGCGAAGTGTCGACCGGATCCCAGAACAATGAGCTCGATGCACAGTCCGACAAAGGCGATAAATAGCATCTGTGACCGAGGGAAGACCTGTCAGCAAGCAGTGCGCGACGGCGAGGGCAAGAAAGCTGTTCGAAAACCACATACCAGAGACAAGAGGGCGAATCCGTCGTCGATTCCGAAGCGCCGGACGACAAAGGCTCGTGACAGCAACCTGCTCACGACGACGAGGGACGCCAGAACCGCAACGAAGCAGATACCCCCTATGGCTCCTTTGTCTTGGCTCTCCTCGAGAAACGCAACGGTGACATTGGCCTTTGAGGCAATGGCCTCAGTCACTTTGGAGTCGCTCATGGCGTCCGACAGCCCTTGGGAATGCAGGTCAGGGTTGATGCTCTGCGAGCCACAGATTCAACCTGCCGATTGAGATCAATGCCATCAAGCCCTTTTACTATTCTAAGTTTCAACTTTCCCCCCCCTCTGACCATTCCCAGCTCAGGAACCACCACACCAGCGTCCCTCCCTCCTCGACGATTCTGCAGCACCCTCCGTTTCGCTTCTAGGACAGGGGAGGGCCCATTAGTCCGCCGTGACTTGAGCGCCACCAGCGAGGGCTGAAGCTAGCGGGCCGGCAGGGCTGCTTAGCCGACGAGGGCATGGGCTGATGCCGGCAGAGCTGCGCAGCTGTGGGCTTCAGGGCTTTGAGGAGCTTGATTGGGTACCGAGATCGCCCGACTGGTCTCGGAGCCCGCGCGCTGCCACGCAGACCGTCAACGGGTCTGCTTCCCCCTGTCGCGTGGGACCAGCTCTCGCGTGGAAAGGCCTGGGAGCCATGGAACGTTTGTCGAATGCTTCCCTGGCCGAGATTTGCAACCCCGCCGGGACCAGCGATTGATGTCTTGTCAGGAAAGAACGTGCTCATCTGCAAGATCGAGAGCCAAGTGCGAATTGATGCTAAGCTAGCTGCCGTCCGCTTTAGGTTGGGGTGGATATAGCCATGGCCGTATGAGTACTAGGGACCCATTGTCAGGTTCGAGTACGGAGTACAGTAGTACGCGTGAAGTTGAAGCATTCATTCCGTACCGAGTACATCAGCAGCCGTGTGAAGTGCTTACAGAATTATCCGCAAACCAATGGGCTGCCCCCAGGTTACAAGCCTCGAGGTATGGAGGTGGCGTAAATGACACGGCGGACAAGACGCCGTAAGCTGTTCACCTACCGGCACGGAGTATGTTGTACTCATACGACTTGCCCGTACGAGTAGACCGAATTGGCCGAGCCCAAAATCTGCAACCTCGTCGCTCCTTGAACCCTGCTGGCTTCAAGCCATCGTCGTGGATATCCACAGTTGCCACTTCTTTAGTTCCCTCTTTTCAGGCGCGTCTTTGTCGACGTCAAGGTGCTTTCGACGAAGCGAGCACATGTACTCGTACATGCAGTTAGTCTGTTGTCAGTGCGCCTTTCAGACCCTTCTGCATGGCTTATGTCGGTGGCATTCTCGGACATGCCCGGCGAATCGATCCCAAAGAAGGGGTAATACCATCTGCGAACCATGAGTTACTGGTAAGCTGGCTTCCGGTCTTGGGGGGCGATCGCGCGCCACACTGGAGCTAGCTGGCGGATGGCGAGCCCCAAACGTGGGAAAATGTCGTCGTTCGATCTACCATACGAACCAGCCGAGTGGCTGAACACCGCGCACCACGCCGTGTCAATCGACATCTCCCGAGCTCCGACGGTTCACCACTTGCACGAAGATGAGAGAAAAAACTGCTGGCGCCGACCATCGTCGGACCGACGAATGGCTTCGTCTACGAAGTTTTACATTCTAGTAGGGTACACAGCGCGGACCGCTCTCGGCGAATGTTGCGAAGGAAAGGTG
Source organism: Tolypocladium tropicale (assembly GCA_024340005.1). Lineage (NCBI taxonomy): Eukaryota > Fungi > Ascomycota > Sordariomycetes > Hypocreales > Ophiocordycipitaceae > Tolypocladium > Tolypocladium tropicale. The sequence continues at coordinate 173,658 of JALHBU010000068.1, read as the reverse complement.
GCTTGCTCTTGATGGTGCACCCGCCAGAGCCCACTTGTAGCACTCTGAAGTCCAAGCCTTGCATGAATTCGGCCATGTCCACGAAGAGATGCTGCCAGCACCGTATCAAGACGCAGCCGTTGCCCATTCTGGCAATGGCGATTAAATACTCGTACCTGGTTTGTAACTTCGTAGTCATATTAATAAAGGTACCCGGCCACCAGGGTCAAGGGTGATGGCACCTGGAGCACGAAATTGCAGTATCGATTGCCTTGTGGTGGGTGTCCAGGTCCATTGCTAGGACTGACGAGTGTATCGGTACAGTGCCTTGTAGGTCGATTGTCACCAGCCACAACAAGTCTTCCCACCTATGCAAAATTTACTCTTACGGAAGTCTTTCGTAGACAGTGCCTGAGAGCATTGTGTCTTTGGACTGGACGTAGGCATAAAAGTGTGTTCGCAAATGGGCCCCGCCGGCACCGGAGATCCACGACATAATCGAAATCGGACTCGAACACGTAAGTTGGTGGTTACGTTGCTCTACGAGTATCATTGCCGCGCTGCGCTAACGATAGTTTCTTTGACTAACCATTTCTGGTAGAACATTGGTATTTGTAAACGTTGGGACGACGGCCGTGAAGCGAGCCATTCTTCCGGAGAGGGGCTGTTGTTCAAGTGGCCCACTTGGCTTCGCGGATGGGATCGCCAAATTGATAACCGGCGTCGGCGGTGGACGCCATCCTGGCTTGAGATTTAGATGCAGCATTCACGACCATCGTCTCCGCGACGCCCTCGCGTGCGCAGGCTTAATTTGCGAGACATTTGCCACGGTCCGCTCTACTTCCTTTGGCAGGTGTTTGGCTCTCGAGCCGCGAGAAGAGCGCTGCTGGTGACGGCCATATTTATGACCTTGCCTGGGGGCACGACGTCGGCAACACTATGACGTGCACTCCGTTCGTGAAATTCATCTTTGATAATTAAAACCGATACGTATACCGGTCCGGGCCTACCTACGGTTGCAGAAAAAATATAAAAACTATCTGCCATGGCCTGTGGCGGATTCGGCTATTGCTTCAATTTGGAGTGAGCCATTCTTTCCATTTAGCCGTCTGCCCAATTGGCGGGGCATTGTGGGGAGAACAAGATGGAGCATGAGCAGTTCCATCAAGGCGAGAATGCGGACATATACCGTTACGGAAACATTGATGAGTAACGTGTCGGCAGGACGTGGCCTGAGAATCTGGACAAGTATTTTGTACGGGCGACCTCGTTACTTTGGATCCGGACGCGAGGCTTCTCCATTGAGCCTTTGTCTCGTCGCGCTCCGTCGGAATGACGAGACTCAATGAGCCCGCGGACTTTAAGTGGCGGCGCTTTCATAACATTCGACTGGGCCGAAAATCGGCACACACCTCCTTGCAAGTGCTTAATCATGTATGCCTACCTACTCGTATTGGCGCCGAAGACGACGCCAGGGAAGCCGCTCCCCAAGGAATCGCCTGTGCATCTTTGATAAGTCTTGCCAGGTCGTAAGCGGGCCTGACATCAAGCTCCTGTCTTGCGTTTACTCCGTACGCTATGCGGCATGCCATGCCCTTCAATAATTTCGTTCCATAGGCCCAAGACCTCATGTGCAGGGTGCGACTTCAAATTACGTGTTGCACGCAATGATTCGTGGCACCTGGTAGCCGCAGGTTCGCGCCGAGGAAATACTCTGAATCGCTCATGTCTAGCGGGAGGCCGAAATTTTGAATGCCCACGATCACGCCGCAGGGTGTGCTAAGCTTGAGGTATGGATCTTGAGACACGCGTAACGGTCCTCTCTCCCAGATGGAGGCGAAGCACGAAAGTAGCCGAACCGGAGATCATGACGCGGTCAAGGCACAGTGTTTGCGAGGCCCCGCCAAGTTTGGTTCTCGCAAGCATTAAATCGATCGATAAATGGCCCTACAAAACACCAGCTCACCTATACAGCATGGGCTGTCTTAAGCCAGTGCTCAATTCCCCAAACCGCTCGACGATATAGACTACTATACCTTTTCTCATTGTAGGTCTTCAAGATAGCTCGGCGGAGGCGTTTGGCTTTTTTTACTGAGGCTCTGCTCGCCTGTGACGGATATTCCATCTTCAAAAAGGCATTTGCCTCACTTTCAAGCTCCTGGCGCTGCTTGCGTATGGCCGGGCCATCTGCCTCCTGTGCGGTGCAAAACTCGCACCGACATTTGAAATACCATGTACTTTGAGTATCGCAGTCCTCGTATCATAATTACTACACTCGTCGTAGGTGTGCGTGGTTTCCTCGCCCGTAGCGATTCGTCGAGTAGCATGGAGGAGCATGAGGTCGCCCACGTAGTCCTTCTTGGAGTTTGCGAAACAGGAATGATTGATATACGCCGCGCGAATCCAAATACCCGTGCTGGCGTTGCTGATGTCTTCATCCTCGGTTTATTGCCCTGGACCGAAGGCGTTCCGCTGAATGATATTGTGGACTTGAAATGTGTCAAGGACCGGGCTGCCGTTGCAGTTGTACAGCTTATCGCCGAGGCCCTTGTGATCGCCAAAACGATTCAAAACTTTCTCAATTTGTGAGAGGTTATCCAAGAGGTTCTGTACTACGGCCTTGTGTAGCCTAGGTAGCTGGGAAAACCCGGATAGTGCCACCTTCTCGGAGATCACATGTTAAGGCAGAGAATGCTCCAAAATCGCGGCTCCAAACGAAACAGAAAGCCTTCTCACACATGATAATCTCGTTTTGATCAATATCGCGTGTTCCAAATAAGCCGCGGCCCGCTTTCGAGCTCCTTTTGGCCTCAGTGCATCCATCGAACTTCGCAACGTCGGCTCGGCCTTGAGTCTTGGACAAGCTGCCAACTACCTTATTTAAGTCGTACGCGCCGGTCTCCATCTCCTGGAGGCGTAAGCCGATTCTGCGTAAATACACCTTGGCAAATTTGTTATCAGGCTGAAGTATTTGCGGTTTCTTGAAGAAGCCTTTGCTTTCCTCAAAATTGCCAAGGCTGTATGCCGCGCTGCCGGCGCGGCAGAGAGCTTTTCCGTACAAGCTTTCTGCAATTGATCAGTGCTATGTGTGAGGGATAATAGCCCATCGGCTATTATCTCGTTGAAGCGTTGAAGGAGGAGGTTGGCGTGAGAACGGTTCCGGTACAGATCGATTAACAAGGTGCCTTGTGACCCAGCGGCCTTTGGGACGTTCTTCCGGCCTTCGGAATAGCAGCCATGTACCTCTCAATAGTCTTGCTGCTCAACTGCAGAATTGTCTTCTTCTTTCCATGCGCTGCCCGACATAGATGCGCAAAGTGAATTGCAAGTTGTTTGGCGCCATAACTCTGGACCAGGATTGTAAGCGAATGATGGATGATCGATACGGATTGTAGGTCCGCCCTGGATATTGAGGGTGTAGTAAGGTTCCTTTACCAAGAACTATGACCCTGAATCCAAAAGATCGGATCCATGCCTTGAGTTATGTGAAATCATCTCTAACCTTTCTGCATCGTCTGAATCTTTCCCCTGTGCAATGGTCCAAGAGCAAGTCTTCAATTCAACCACTGGAGATATGCGGCGCAGTGAAAGAGCCTGTCCACGATGATGCGTCTCCATTCAAAGGTCGGAAATCTTCATGTTTTCGAGATCCGAGAGTTCAGCCGTACAAGGCAAATATGGGCAACCGACGGCATATGCTGCCATAGCGTCTAGACTACCTTTCGGTGCTCGTATTTGAAACACCGTAGAAGCAAGATCCTCCATCAGGTACTTACCCATTGCTTGCTAAATCAAGAACTTGTGGTCGTTGGGCTCTCGCAACTGACCAATATGCGTTCGACATCTACTGTACATGGTCTTGGGTCGTCTTTCTTAACACGCTCAGACTCGTCTAGCGTCATAAACAGCGCATGGCCAGTCGTCATTGTGACTCTTTAGTTAGTGGGTAGTAGTAGTAGTATGATAAGCTTCTCAATGAATGAAGGGTTTGAGTGTTGGAAAGTTTCGCATTGACGTGATGAGAGATGCTGTAGCAACCAAAGGAAGTGTCCCAACCTGGAAAGCGCCACCCATGGCCGCAGACGCCCAACTCCACCGTAGCCATGCAGTATCCATGGATGGGTGGTTCCATGCCTTGTCACTGGCTGGTACCTGAGAGACGACACCCAGGCACCGACCAACCAGCGCATCCCAACGGCTCACCCTACGTCACCACCATCGCCAGTGTCACCGTCGAGGCAACGCCGGCTCCCAACCAGCGACTCCTGGCCGCAGACGGCGACAGACGCCTGCTGACTTCCTTATCTATGCCTAGTGCTGGTGCATAACCGAGCATAGAATGCCTGGGCTGTAAGCGCAACATTGACTAGACACCTTGCTGCCCGCGACCGCTGCTTTCGGCTCTCCCATTGGCCGCGAACCTCTTCTCGTCGATGAACGGCGGCGATGACGACGCTGCGCCAACCGCCGTTCTGTGCGCCGCTGTCCAGGCCGTGCCTGTGTTCTCTCAAAAAGGACTTCGCCTACTCATACTAGGCTCGGGTCACCATCATCCACTCTTGCATCGCTACAGGCGGATCCGCTAAAGCACCTTGCCGCATCACGCCTCTGGCGACAAAGTGATCTCCCCGCCATACCAGACTACCCGGGATACTTCTCCAAGACTTGCAAACGACTCGACACGCCCCAAATCAATTGAGCGGAGGACAAGCGTATACAAACTCGGCAGCTCCCGCGATGGTTCCCATGCCGCCCAGCGCAACTCCAGGCGACGGCGCCCCGGCGCAGACGCAATGCTGGGAGTGCCAGAGGCGCCATTGGGAGTGCGATGCTACTCGTCCAGTCTGCAACCGCTGTCGCGACGCCGGCATTGTCTGTCCCGGATACAACGACTGCAAGCCCTTGACTTGGCTGGCTCCCGGTAGGGTCTCGGCTCGCTCGCGGCGCCAACGGGGAGCCAAGGCGCAGGTCCTCACGGACGAACCGACAATCCGACTCAAAGAGCAGTCAGCTGATGCTCACCCTGCTGGAAGCGTCCCCGTCTCCAGTTCGGACATCGACAAGGCACCTCCCCCTCCGAGATCCGAATATCGCGGGCCCATCAGGTTCGTGGCCTCCAACGCAAAGAATCAAGACAACGCAGAAGAAACCAAAGGCCGAGCACTGGTTGTCCGGTCACAGCAGCAGCAGAATACGCCCAACGTCGAACGGCAACAGCATCAGCAACATGTTGCTCGGATCCCCCGTCTACTGCAGGACCCCTTGGCTGAGATGCACGAAGCCAGCGATTATTGCATGTTCACCCGACGCCAACATTTAGTCTTGTCGACAACTAACCACATTCAGATAATTCTCAAGTATATCCCTACCTTGCTCAACATCAACTCGCACCCAACCCCTTCACGGCCCCCATCGTAAACGTTGGCATCTTGCCCCCCTCCATACGCCACGCTCTCATCGCCATGGCCCTCGGCCACCGCATTCTACAGATCACGGTTGGGAATCGCGACGAAACGTCCTCTTCCGTTGTGCTTTCCAGGATGAGTACGCTCTCTGGCCCCATGCCCGGCTCGGTCACGGGCCCGGAGGGCAAGCTCTGGCTACGCATACATAATCATGTCGGCTCCGCTATACGCGCGCTCAACGAAGAGATTGCCAATGTCACCCCTCGGACTGCTACAGTCACCATGGTCAGTGTCTTCGTCTTTCTAATCACAGAGGTAAGTCTGAATGAGCCACGATGAAGTAGACCTTTACATTCGAACGGCCGGTTGATCTCACAACAGTTGTTCCAATCCACCTCGCCAAGGTGGAGATCTCACAGTGAAGGCTTTTCGGCCCTTCTCAAACTGCGTGGCGGCATTGATCGTCTCATCAACGATCCCGAAGAAGGCATTTTTCTGCGACCTCCTCTACTCACCTTTACCATGTGAGCATCTATGCCTTGCCACGTCCCAGTGTCACCCTCACTCACAGACATCACCATCAGCATGAGTATAATAGCCAATACGACCAGTCCTTCACACGACATCGCTACTGCCGCAGAGCATTCAGCTATGATCGATACCATCAAGGACCTCTACGCCTGCGGTTTGTATCCACGCCTTCCTTGTCCCATACATCTATTCCTCGATATCGTTCATATAAACGGCCTTCGGCATCGACTCGTAGCCGGTCTGGAAGATCCTGTGGCTCCAGGTGGAGTCACTTCTGCCACGCAGATTCGTATGCGATTCCGCAGCATCATCGACTTTTCGCCAGGAGATTGGGCAACGGAACAGGCAACGTCGGCCGCGGTGGATTCCGGATGCCCCCAGGAGACGTGGCTACTACTCGCCGATACTTTTCAATCCACGATTCTCCTCTTTGCCGATTCGTCTCTGACTAGCCTACTCCCTCCATGTGCATCCAGCCTTTGCGATGCAAGCACGTGCGAGTCGTGTAGCGCAAAGCTGGATGCCGAGACTCGAACATTTCATCGTTCACGACTGTTTCGTCTTGTCGAAGAGGGCCTTGCATCTCATTTCACCATGTTTTGCATAATTTGGCCACTCGTAGTGGCAGGATTCGAGGCCAACCAAGGCACACCTGGGGAGCAGGCGCTGGTCCAGAAGAGCTTGTCGCGCCTGTCCGTTCACGCTGGCGCAACCACCATGCTTGCTGAAGATGTGTTGCGGAAATTCTGGTCATCTAGGATGAGCAGCTGGGACGAGTGCTTCGACAAGCCGTACGCGTTCTTGATTTGAATTCCAGGGGCGTCGTTGTCGCAGCGGGCATTGGTGGTATTTGACCATGCGTGGACGGCTTATTTCTGCGACATGCATACAGGTATAGCCGATTTATAGAATGATTCACAATCCCCCGGTGTAAAGCCACTATATACCACAGCTACGTAACTTCGCGTTTTGCCATTTCGTTAGCCTATGGCTGGCCCTTTTGCTTCGCACAGAGTTTCTATTGTGGTTAAGAGCAAGTTCACATAAGATGGAGAAGCGAACAATGTCGAAAACTGTTGAACGCACAAGCTCGCACGGAATCTCTAGATGAAGGCAGTTTGAATTATTGTATTGATATCATCCGTAGAATATACTGATACATGTATCGACTGTAACGCCCAACCCAAGAACCTTGAACGTACAGACCCTAAACGCTACGTTCCTCAATTTCTTCCAAAGTGATATGCTTCTGCGAAAGGATGGCACTGGTGCTCTGAGGCCTTCTGCTGAGTTCCGCAGCAGTTCTGTCCCGCGAGCTGTGCGTACTAAACACTCGAGGAAATAGTTGAACCAGCATCAATCTCACACAAGGCAGACATGTACAAATCATGCCGACATTTACTTCGATGGTGGACCAAAGCGCCACTGTCCATTCATCCCATGTCGGATTTGTAGATTTGGCGAAGTGTATTAGGGATTGCAACCTCAGGATGGAAACAATGGTGACACTTTTGACACGAAGCGTTAGCGAAGCCACAGCCATGCCAAAATAGCTGCGATTGGAGGTCCGAAAGACTCACAAAGCTCCGGTCATAAACATGACAGTGACTCCAATCTTCTTTTTCCAGTGAAGTTCCAGCTTCCTCACTTGACTCAATGGAATCGCAATCATCCAGACGTCAATTACGACGCTGACGGCCGCATTGACCCAGCCGAAAGCATTGACGTCTATGCAGTGGCCAGGCGAGGTCCCATCGACGTACTGAGTCCAGTAGTAACTAATGGGTGTGCATTGAAAAGTGGCGATAGCGGCAAAAGTAACTCCGCAAACAGCGTTCAACACAACTGTCGCCCAGAGGACTCGGCGGATGCCTTGCCCCGGAAAGATGCGAAGGTAGAAGAGTGACAGACTCAGCTTGATGAGGGCCACGTCGGTAACATAGAGAATCTCCATGATGTAAAAGAACTTCACAAAATCGGAAATGTCAGCTGGAGGCACAGCCCAGACATCCTTGCCGAGGCCATGAGTCGTCATTCCTCGAGCGTTCATAATAGTGCAGGGCATGCCCACGACCAGTGTCGCCAACACGACCCAATCATCCGAGCTCAGTCGTCGGCAATAGCTGAAAAATTGCTTGAACACGAGACGCGTGACAATCAGGACTGCCGTGAATATACCGAGCACCAGGTTCATCACGTTGTACTCATTGGAGCGGTCCCTGATTGGAGCGTGGCAAGCGGTTTCGCTGATGTTCTTTGTCACTGCGAATGATGTTAGTCTCACCGACCGAAACTCATTCAATTGCGAAAATTGACAACAGAATGAACATACGCAAGGCATCTGTAAGACTACATGACCTCATAACGCATGCGGTCCCTTCGCTCGAGATTTTATCATCGCTACATATGCAAGTTGCATCCGAGAGCGAGCATGTGGAGTTGGCAAAGGCTGACACAAGACAGGGAACCTATAATGCGACAATGCTCGGTCAGATTGTGCTGTTAACCCAGCAGCAAGACACTCAACGACAAGTGTCACGAACGCGGCTGCATACGGGAATGGAGAAACTCACCGCACATTCTGGGACAGTTGCCAGCGCCGCCGCCGGAGATTGGGGGGCTTCCGAAACTGCAACAACCTCAGCGGCGCTGCCGGCCGCCAGCGCGACTCCCAGAGCAAGTAAAGCCAATGGGAGATGCATCGTTCGGTCGAAATTATGACCGGGCCGAAGTCGACAGGGACAAAGTGCTGCGAACGACCCGTCACTGAGCCTGGGTGGGTATTAGAGCAGAGGCTAAATCCGCCGGTCGGCGTTGAAGCACTCAGAGAACATCAGCCTGTGCTTAACGAGGGCAGTCCAACGAACGACGGCCTCCCCTCCATCTGCCATGGGCAGCAACGAGAATATAATATTGACAGCATGGCAAAGTGTCACGCGCCGCCCAAATCCCTCAGCTTCGGGCGGCTCCAGCCCTTTCCACGCACAGATCTTGGGAACAATATGCCGGTCGCTGTTCCGAGACCTGGAGTCGTCCGGCACTCCATGAGAGGGCGCCACGTTAGGTTGAAGTGTGGATGTCTCTCCCCACCGAACGAGGGGTGATATGAGGATCCACGAGTTACGCCAGAGTCACTCTCACCCCGCCAAAGACCCCCAAGATTGCGACGTGCACCGCCCGATCTTGGGTACGGGTTTCCCGTCAGCACCTTGATGTCGCCAGGCCAATAGCAGGTATTTGAGCAACCAGCCGTTTAAGCATCTCGGAGTACATATATATTGGTATAGCCTACACCCAGATGCTCTCCCATCGTTGGCAACGCCGCTCATGATCACACCTCGAGAGTGATGCCAAAATGTGCAGCATCTCGTATGACTTCCAAACCCTCAGTGGTGAGCACCTGGCTCTGACTACTTTCCCGCGTTACGTGTCAGTTGTGGCATGTGGAGCGAAAGAGCAAACGTGAAGCAACGGAATTCAGAGGAGGCTTCGATATTGGCGTGAGCTAACAACTGAGACCGCTCACTGTAGCGCAGGGCTGTAAATTGCTGATGGACGGCGATTGGACGCACAGACGTCCACAGCGCCCGACCAAGGTGATCCCCTCTTCGGTAGCACAGGCGAGTTGACCGATTGCCCGATGGCACGGACGGGTGCTCCGCTGTCGGCTATCAATGATGTGCAGCCACATTCATGTTGAAGCCAAGTGCTCGTACGAGAAATGCCATGGAGCTGTCGGCAGTGGATTCCACTTTGCACGGGCCGCTCCACATCCCCACGACCGCGGAGTACCGAGGCAGTGGGCAAATTCCCGGCGATCGACGATGGGCCCAACTCCCGAACTCCTGGAAGTCTAGGTCCTCAACGTCATTACTCGTACCCGTACCCAACAACCCGGAGTTAAAGGCTTGCCCGTAGTGTGGGCATACGAGTAATTAGACTTGCGCACATCGGCATTGCTGCTGGACTGAGCACAACGTCAATCAACATATCCCAGCTCCCCAATGATCTTCCACCTGACGGCCATACGATTTTTCCAGTTTATTCTACTGTGATATACGGAGTACGGAGTACCTACCCCGTAACTGGCTTGCAAGGTCTCGACCTGAAGGCTGTATGCGAAGTGGGTGCGCAGGGCGGGTGTCGTATAATGAATCTGTTCATTATATGACGAGTAGGTATGTCTCCGGACCCCCAATTGATGTGTACTTTGTCTTGTCGGCCCTTGTTCCCCGGGAGCTTCTTGTTTAACTTCACCTCCACGACGCACGCATGTAAAAAGAGATTGCGCCTGGCTCTGCCATTTTAACGGATGTTTTAGCCTCAGTCATCACCGCTCTACGTCACCTGAACACCTCCGCTGAGCCGTGCTGGCCTTCATTTGGACAAAGATGTCTCATTTGACGATGGCAATTTACCGAAAACCTGCCGTCTATGACAGACCCCAACTGTGAAGAGAATGCCTTCACCGGTAATGTGACAGCGGGTCTGCGAACCTGGATGGATGAGACGGCAGTTTGCACGTGAATTCGTAAAATTGGCCAGCAAATCGACGCGAGCGCAAAGTTCACTCGTAGTGGGCTTGTAGTGGGCCATACTCGGATGCGCAAGGTGTTTTTTGATCGTCCAAGATCGCGCCTACTGCGATGCATCGTAGTCCTCATCCGGCTGGTTTTTTTGGTCAAGCGCTCGCAAGTGGCATTTCCCAAGTCGACTGATGATGGAATTGAATTGATTACATGTACTTTCAGAACCATAGCATAGCCCCAATTCACCGGGAAATTCGGCGCTGAAGGATTGTTGGCTATTAATGCGTGTCGCGAGAGCTCCTGCGAAGCTGACGCTGAGGACATTGAACATTTTCATTGTAGGCGCTTGGAAAAGTACATTGCACCGTCTAGAGGGCTCGCGTTATACGGCGTCGTGCTCTCAAACCCCTCGGATATGTACAATTGCTTGGCAGCTGGCATCTTGGCCATGGTGTCGAGAAGCACCTCGTGGTATCCGGACTTTTCGGCTCTCGATACGGCTTCTCTGAGCAGGGCCCTTGAGATCTGACGCCCGCGTGCCTCGGGATAGACGAAAAGACGTTTGAATTCACAGTATCTGGCATTTTTATGCCGTCCCAAAAGAAATTCGGGTTCGAGTTCGAGCGGTCTCATTGCGATGCAACCAAGGACCTTGGGGACCTTGTTGGTCGAGGCGTCGACGGCGACGAGCAAAGCTCCTGACGGTGCTGCGTATTTTCCAGGCAGTCCATCAAGTTCGGCTGCGTAGTTTTGGAAAGTGAGGTCCTCGTTTAGCCATTCTGTGTATGCGTTGAAGCATGCTCTAACTGCAGCGAGGTCGGCTGAGCCGATTGCTTGTCGGATGATGACTGTCCCCGGTAAGCTCTTGGGACCTTGGGCCTTGGACAACGTCGTCATCGTTTCAGGGCTGCACCGTAAATTGGTTAGACCTGCCCTGTCCTGCTGGTCTTCGAAAGGAGAATCCAGGTATCGAACTGCCAAATCAAGGAAATACGACTCCCGGCACATGCTTTGCTGATGTTCGGCACAGGGTGCAATGGTGTCCTGATTCTCTCTCAGTCACCGGCTAACCGTGCCGGTATCGCTTATCAGCCAGACTTATTCGCCCGTTTATCGTGGCGCAGTGCAGATTGTGGAGGCTCTGAGGTGCTGGGGCGCTGACGTGCATTGTTTTGAATGTCCTGTGATTCGTATTGCCTGCCAGTATTAGCTAATATTCTGTACGGAACACCAATCTGCAACTGGACGTCGTGGCCCCGCGTGCACACAACTCCAGTCAACCCGGGCTCACGGAGTGCCGCCGACAACGTTGCCTTCTCACTTGATCGACGCGAAGCTTGCCCTGATATTTGCATTGGCTACTGCCCACAGCAAGCCTCTCAAGCGTAGCGTGGACCGTTGCCACCTACATAGTGGCGCGCACAGTGCAACCGTCAATTGATTGTTGCTGCAGTGCAGCCCTACCGGCTTCCGCCGGCCAGAGCGCTTCCCTCCCCGCAGTGTGGCCTGCGTCGATCCATGGCTTGCGGTCTTGGCGGTCAAGATGCACCTCTCACCATCTCACGCTGCTCGAGCCTTGGATCACACCAAGACTTCATCGCACGAGAGGGATCAGTCCGTCAACGACAAATACGTCGTGCTTTACGACTTCAGCGGCATTGGTGCGAATGCTCTCCCAGCCCCCTTCTTTTACCAACGGGCACAATTGACACCAAAGTACGGATAGAATATGATGTGGCCGCCAAGGATTTCACCTCGCTGCTTGACAACCTCGAAGATGCCGGCCTCCATACAGAAGTTCGGCCAGGCTTTGAGCAGACCATCTTAGTCTTTGTCCAGGCGTCGCAGCAGTTACTGGGCAATACCGTCTATAAGTTCAGGTGCATCACACATGAGCATACCCCTTTGTCCAAGCAGGATACAAACCATCTAACCAGCCGTACAGAGTGAGAGACTGGCTCTATGGCGTCACACAAGCGCATCCAGGGGGGGACAAAGACACGGTGGTGCCAGCATGGTACGAATCAGAGGACGTCCTTGCCGTGCACCGCCTCGTGCTATGGCCAAAGGAACTAGGCGGTGCTGGAATAACACCCGAAGTTGGGCAGTGGAAGAATGTCAAGGCCATCTTTCCGCTCCACAACGAGAGCATCAACCAGTCCCTCCTGCGACACCTTAGCCGGCGCTTTATCCTGACTGTTGAGGACTTGGACCAAATCCGGGATTTGTTGGGCAGCAAGGTTAGTAACCTTCGTTAAACGTGCTCCCACTGCCACCACGAGGAGGCCCTGACTTGATCAATCAGATCGCCTTTTACTTTGCCTTCATCCAAACATACCTGATGTTTCTGACGTTTCCCTCTATCACTGGCGTCATTACGTGGCTCTTCCTCCCGAAATACTCGCTGGCCTACGCCATCCTCACCAGCGTCTGGTGCACAGTGTTTCTGGAGTATTGGAAATTGCGCGAGATCGATTTGAGTATCCGTTGGAACGTTCGTGGCGTCAACAAGACAAAGGTGAACAGGCCGGAGTTCAAGTACGAACGAGTCTTCGTGGATGAGACTGGGCGCACGATGCATTACTTCCCCAAATGGAAGCAAATATCTCGTCGGCTCCTCCAGATACCCTTCATCATATTCGCCACGGCGGCGCTTGGGGCCATTATTTGCTGCGTCTTCGCTGTCGAGGTTCTGATTTCGGAAGCGTATGAGGGCCCGTATCAGTTCTATCTTGTTAGTCATACCGGAACCGTGTCAGACATGATCTGTGCTTACCCAACTTCGTCGTATAGGAATACGTACCGACCATTCTGCTGGCCGTCGCCATACCGTACATCAGCTCATCGCTTGAGGGCGTCGCGACACGTCTCACGGAATACGAGAATCACAGAACGGCCGACCAACACGAGATGTCGTTGACGCAGAAGATTTTCATCCTGAGTATCATCACAAACTACTTGCCAATTTTGCTCACCGCGTTCGTCTATGTACCTTTCGGCAATGTGGTGGTGCCATCACTTAAACGGATATTACAGCGCTTGATACCTGGACTCGAACCAAGGTTTTCTGCGCGAGCATTCCGACCAGACACGGCCAAGCTGCGAAACGAAGTTATAGCACTGACTGTGACTGGTCAGATCTCGAGCTTCTTCGAAGAAAATATCCTGCCATTGCTGAAGCACAAATTCCAGGGCTGGTACAGGGAGTACCGGAGGACTCACTCAAAAGACGCGATGCTCCTTTCTATGGTGACGGACGAGCCGGACGAGGTAAACTTCCTGAAAACGTGCAGGAACCAGGCAACACTATTGCACTACAATGTCCACGATGACATTGCGGAACTGGTTCTTCAGTTCGGTTACCTCGCGCTGTTCAGCCCGGTCTGGCCGCTGATTTCGCTGGGATTCTTAATCAACAACTGGATTGAGTTGCGATCGGACTTTGCCAAGATTTGCATCGAGTTCAAGCGTCCAGTTCCAGCCCGAGGAGACGGAATCGGACCGTGGGTCCTTTCCTTGGACATTCTCACCTGGCTTGGGAGCATCAGCACCGCCGCCATCGTCCATCTCTTCCATTCTGACTCAGTCGACAGCGGAAGGTGGGTCACATTGCCCATTACAATATTTGTGAGCGAGCATATCCTTCTGGGTCTTCGCGCCGTCACCAGGTGTGTGTTTGAGCGATTCGGATCGGCTCAGATTCGCAAGGAGCGCAATGAGCGATATGCCAGGCGGTTCCACCATCTCGAGCAGATCGAAGCCAACAAGCGCGCCGGGGTTAACCTGAGTCCTGCGGAAAGAGAGCGGAGGAAATCCGTCTTGATTGCAGGTACCGATAGCTTTTGGACCAAGCAAGTTGACGAGGGCATGAGTGCAGCCGCAGGATTGACGCTCATACGCCTTGCTAGAGAATGGGAAGAGAAGAATGGCTGCGGACTGGAAAAGAACAAGACACAGTAGGGTCGGTCGGTGTTTCGACCGACTTGAGGTTCATCCACTCGAGGATTAAGCAATCGGTAACTTTCTGTCCAGCACACATAGAGAACGGCACGCGAAAAACTCGGGATGATAGACGGCTGGCCTTCTCAAGAGGCAGCGTACCTTGATGATTGCGCCAGCACAGAATACAATATAGACTACCAGCTTCCGTCGGCCAGGAACGCTTTAAGCTTGGTGTCAAGCCACTCCATATCCTTTACACTTACACCGGGACCTCCCGCCCTGCGAAACTCGCATTTAGTCGAGCTGTCTTGTCAAGTACATGCGCGCTGGTCTCATGTTGTCATAACTCACCAATGGCCCCAGATGGAGGGAAAGGGAATGCATTTGCCGATGCCTTCGGGCATGCAGCTGACCTCGTGCTCGGAATCTTCGGGTGGAAAGTACAGGTCTGTCTTGCCTGGGAGGACAAGTGTCTTGGCTTTGATACTCCTCATGGCCAATTGAAAGTCCCTGTTATACGGTTCCTGATCGGAGCAGTCCCCAGCCTGCCATGTGTGTAACATCGTAAGCATGTTTTCGGGATCTATAAAATCACGGGTAGTTGTCAGCCTGATGGAGAGCATTGGAAAGATCTCCCCCGAGACATACCTTTAGAAAGGGCCCAGCTCTCCCAAAACCTTTTCATAAAATCCTCGAGACTCTCATATCCTAGGGCAGTCTCGTATAGCTTTTCACGATAGAAGGCTTGGCTGAAACCCCAGCCAGCATACACGCGACCAAGAGCCTTGAGCCCGCTCACTTTCTCGTCCTCTGTCCAGGTTCGATATCCTTCAGGGGACGTAGCCTCACCCGCACAGCTTCCGGCTGACGATGTGCCCTTTGCAGCGAGCAAAGCACTTTTGACGCCCTCCAGGAATACCTGATTGTGCAAGGATGTTTTCGCACTTCCGCAGAATGGAACGCCCAAATCACTAAAGTCTGGAAACTGGGTCAACCACTGGTACGTTTCGGCCGCACCCATGCTCCATCCCAGAATGCAGCGAGCATGGGTGATGCCCAAACCCTTGGCTACTAGTTGGTGCTGAGCAGCGATGTTATCATAGAAAGTGACTTTCGGGAAAGGTCGGCCATCGTCTCTCGGAGTGTTTGAAGGGCTGCTAGACTGGCCATTACCGAAGAGTGCCGGGACTATGATGAAGAATTGTCGCGGGTTAAGCGCTTTCTCGTCGCCAATAAGCCACTCGTTGTCAGAAATCAGTCCACTGAACCACGTTGGATAAATTATTGCAGGGTTCGAAGCGTCGCCGTACGTCTTGTAGGCGACAAAGGCCTTGTTAATCTTCTCGCCAGATTGAAGCGCGAAGTCACCGAGCTCGTATTTCTTATAGTCCGCCATTGAGTAGCAGTATGAATCTAGACGTTCTTAAACAATAGTTAGGATGAACTATCTTTGCGAATTGATGCCTTACGAAAACAATGATGGTCGTTGGTGCTGAAAAGAGGTTCTAAGTGAGGGGAAACCCAGTTCGATGAGACGTGACGATGCCGAGAACGTGCCGAGCCACACCTGGAGCGTCACGAGGCGCAACGCCTCACATGAGGGGACCTTGGCTTTTATTGCGCCGTGCCTTAGGTGCAGTGACGTTGATCCAACGATTGCTTTTGGGATGCTTAGAAAGATGCGGCGATAAGAATTCCGCCATTACGCGTCCCAGGCAAGGCCGTGCCAATGCCTCAGCCTACCAATTAAGATTCGCGTACTATGCTACTGCTGGTAGAGAAAATCAACTTTGTTGTCATTCATTCGACGCGGAGAAACATGGATGTTTGATCTCGTAGTCCGCAAGCTGCAACAAACCAGCAAATGATTGAACGAGCCGTGCCTTGTCCACATAGATATGAAGAAGATCGGACTTGTGGCTAGACAGTATACAGTAGCACCTGATTTACAGATGCTGCGAGCCGAGTATGGAGATAGAAAACTCACTGACAGAGGAGCGGTAGGAAATAAAAAGCTGGTCGTAACATTGGAGAGACGACTGGAGTGGGCAGCGAGTGACAAGCATAAGCACGGGGGGCAAGCCATAATACCTAGGTAGTAACAGGCAATGAGAGGATAAATAAGGCGATTATAATGCCCATTGACAGATGCTACGGCCATTTTAGCACATCAAGCTACGAGTACGAATTCACCTCATTCTGCAGGCGCGCTCGAGGCCTCTGCCAAGTCCCGTTGCGGGGAAGCTCCAGGGAAAGGAGGGGGGCGTGGAGGCGGCGAACTTGCGATTCCCACCAAAACAACCACGAGTATGTATAACGGTGGGGGTCATCTGGGCCACGTTACATTGGGCAGGCAATGCCCACCAGCGTTCACGAGGCTTTGCACTCAAGGCACAGCAAAGGGCGTCAACGAACACTCTATACTCGTATCACAAGTGCAACGCGGACTGCGCATCTTTGGGAGGAAACGTTTGTGACCCCCACTTGCCCTGCCTACTTCGTAAGAGCCCTTATTAAATAACGCGTGATTAGCTTATATAGGTACCGGTATGCCGTGGCCGTGATAGCTGACGGCGTAACAGCAATTGTAGCACAACACACAAGACATGCTACAGGGTGGCTTGGCTCTGGAGTTTTATCAATGGCACAACAACGCCGAAAGACGATCGGCCAGGCAAGTGGCAGCTTTTAACGATAGCTAGGTACGCAATCGCTGACAGAACGATCCAAGCTCTTCGCGGTGGGGTTCCATGGCACAGAAGTTGACGACAACATCCGGTCCTTGATCAAAGATTACGGCGTCGGCGCCATTGTGCTCTTCAAACGCAACGTCCGGGATGCCGTGCAGCTACGGGAGCTATGCCTGGCATTACAGACCGTCGCCAGAGACGCTGGACATGACCAGCCTCTGTTCGTCGGCATCGACCAAGAGAATGGCCTCGTTACTCGCATCTCGCCCCCAATTGCAGCTCAGATGCCGGGCCCAATGGCTCTTGGTGCTGCGGGCTCTCTAGACTTTACTCATGCTGTTGCCAAAGCCACGGGGAAAATGCTTCGGCATTTCGGCATCAACATGAACTACGCGCCAGTTGGCGACATAAACTCGGAGCCACTCAACCCTGTCATCGGCGTACGCAGCCCCGGCGATGACCCCGAGAAGGTGTCGCAGTTTGTGGCTGCCTGTGCTCGTGGGCTGCGCGAGTGCCGAGTAGTGCCATGCGTCAAGCACTTCCCCGGACACGGGGACACGGCTGTGGACTCTCATTATGGCTTGCCTGTCATTCACAAGTCGCGAGCGGACTTGGAAAGGACGGAGCTAGTTCCATTTCGGCATGCGGCGGCCGAGGGTATAGAGATGGTCATGACGGCACACATTTCCCTGCCTGGACT
Organism: Tolypocladium tropicale; assembly: GCA_024340005.1. NCBI lineage: Eukaryota > Fungi > Ascomycota > Sordariomycetes > Hypocreales > Ophiocordycipitaceae > Tolypocladium > Tolypocladium tropicale. Next base: position 155,882 of record JALHBU010000068.1, on the reverse strand, counting down.
TGCAGGCTCCGAACTCCCGGCTACGCTGTCGCCCGAGGCCATTAGCATCTTACGCAATGACCTCAGTTACGAGGGAATCATAATGACCGACTGCATGGAGATGGACGGCGTTCGAGCAACTTACGGCACGGTAGAAGGCTCCCTTATGGCATTCCAGGCCGGAGTGGACAACGTCATGATATGCCATACGTATGGAGTACAGGCGGCAGCCGTTGACCGCCTTTGCCAAGCTGTAGAGTCTGGAGAAATCTCGCAACAGCGCATAGCCGATTCACTTGACCGACTCAAAAGGCTCAAGTCACGCTTTACCAGTTGGGACGACGCCCTCCAAACCCAGGCGCCTGACGCTTTGTTATCAATCAACGAAGAGGGTGAGAGTTTAGCGGCCAAAGTGTATCGAAATTCTGTCACCCTCGTTCGCTCACGGCCTGGAGTACTCCCTCTTTCGCGCACGGCCAACACAGTGTTCGTCTCGCCTGGCCCGAACATTCCCATCGGGGGCGCCGTCGACAGCGGGGACGCTACTCTTCCGACCCGTGTTCCTTGGATAAAAAGCTCTTTCGGGGACGCACTTCGCCAATATAACCCAAACGTGGTTGATATACGATTCACTGATTCGACTTTGTCGGAGGACCAGTGGCGGCAAATAGACAACGCCGATGTTGTGATCCTAGCTACGCGCAACGCCCGTGAGTCCGAGTACCAGAGAAGTCTAGGCCTCGAGATCGCGCGACGTCGAGCGTCATCCCCCCTTATTGCCATTTCTACTTGCAATCCTTATGATTTCCTGGAAGACCGAGAGATGGAGACATATCTGGCAGTGTACGAGCCGACTGTCGAAGCCTTTCAGTCCGGGGTTGATGTCATGTATGGTAGAGAGCATCCGCACGGACGGCTCCCGATAACTGCTGCTCAGGCATGATAGATCTAGTAAATGGATGTCGAAGAGACACTCATCGTGGCCCAAGCAACTCGTAGTGCATCTTGGGCGATCCGTGTAATCAATCTTCGGCCTACGCCTGTACCCCTTAGAATCCTCCCCCTCCATACAGGTCCTTCCACCTAGTTCCGGACCTACGGAGTTCTGTGTAGGACCGTCTTTAAAGTCGCCAGATTCGAAAATCACATGACCAAACCGAACCAACTATTAGAAATACCTTGCTCGAATGCAAGTTGATCGCTGATGTGCCCACTCAGGAAGGTTAGCCACTAGAGTCAATGCAATATTCGCATCGCATCGCATCGCATCGCAACGACATTCGCGGCCAACAGTGCCGGACATGTATGGTCCAATACCCATTAACCTACAAATGCCCTTGATGCCTAACGAGAATGAGCATCTACTACGTTGAGGCTAAAATGATGAAGAAAGAATGATGCAACGATGCACTTCAGACGCTCATGTGTATATTATTCTACATTTCGTTACTTGTCACTTTGCATCCCATTATTCACCATAACATCAGCAACATGCAGTTCCTGTACAGAATGTATGTGGACTCTATGCGAGCTTAGGCAGCAACATGCAAGACAGCATCATCGCCGGCCTCTCTAACGCACCCAGGCATTAAAATGATCACATGTAATTGCCACCGCCTTTGCCAAACCAACCACATTGTCACTGCAGCCCCCTCACTTATAAATACAGAACCCGAAAACGTTGTATTTGCTTGCCATTCCAAGGCCACGTAAACCGCCACGCTCATCATGTCGGCCTCCAAGCCCCAAATCCTTGTCTCCGTCACTACATCCTCACCAACTCTCTCTCTTAGCCAGGATTTCCGTGCCTCCGAGAACTTTTCTATCACCCTAGAAGTTACTGTGTCCCACACCGACCAGAACCAGCCCGTCACTGTGTATGCACATAATACTCTGATCGATCCTCGGACTGGCTCCATAGCGCTGCAATATCGGGGCTTAGCCTTCATCGACACGACGACCAACGAACCCGCCCAACGTCTGATTATAGATTTTTGCCGAATTTATCCGGCAGGGTTTTTCAATGTCTCGCCCAAGAATCTGCAGAACTTCGTCGAGGTCCCTTCTTCTCATGCGGTGATTGGTACCGAGCCATGTAGGGTGACATATTATTTCGACAACACAGGTTGCGCAAAGCTTATGGACCCCAAACAGGGTTTCATTGCTGGAAGAGAGTACAGGGTTAGCCCAGGAGAAAACATGACCACTTTCCGTTGGTGGCGATTTGGGTCTAAGGATCATGTTCTTGCTGATGGCCACAATCAAGGGATGCGAGTAGGTCATCATTCTGATCCCTATGCACTGCAGATGGTTCTCAGTAATCGGGCTACATTTAGGGTCACTGAGTAAGTACTGCAGTCTCAGTAGGAGCTATCCAGTCTAATTCTTGCCCTCGATTGTGAATCGTAAAACGCTATCATGGCGTTATGTAAACTGCTGATTCGAAGAATAGATAAATGCAGGAAGTTAGCATATCTACTGAGTAACATACCTACAAGGGGGGTTTATAGGGGGTGGGGGGTTTTGCCCCAACGCAGATGCCACCTGCCGGAAAGCTGGGCTATGACGTTATGGTTTAGGTTGCCCTGAAGCGTTACTGGATGTCTTGTCGTATCATCTTGGTAGCTTCCAGGTACAAGGAGATCCATCCCCACATTTATCCGGCGATAAGACGGGCAAAGTCTATGATTTGAAATGCGCACTCAGTGTCCGTAGAAAAGTATGGGCTTTTTTTTTGGCCGCTTTGCAATTCTTGCGTTCATCGCGTAATTATCGACTACAGTAGGAAGTTTAATGAGCATGCCAAGTTCGGAAACTCCGCAAAAACACGATGTCTCATTTGTAAGCCTTTCTGGATCGCAATTAATAATGACCACTCATTGCCATGCCAACATCAAGGCATTTAAGAAAATCAATGACCCCAAGGGAAATATGGCAGCACCGTTGAAGTGTCACGAGTAAGGCATTCATCAAATCTCATCCATTCAAGCCAAAAAATCTGGCGGCCGCCCAACATGACGTCTACAAAAGTTCTTGTAACCGGTGCTACGGGGTATATGTAAGGATGGCCATCGCTGAAGCCCAAGCCTGCTCTCGGCCCAAAAACTGACTATAAGGCAGCGGAGGGTCAGTGTTGTCGACCTTACTTGCATCCTCAGATCCTCGTATCAAGGAACTCGATTTCTCCGCCCTTGTCCGCAAACCGGAGCATGCGGAACTGCTGAAAGCACATGGCGTGAATGGAATCATTTTCAGCGGGCTTGATGACATCGACGTGGTCAGAAAAGTAGCCGCGGAGCACGACATTGTCATCAACACTGCTAGCGCGTCACACTCCAAAGCAGCGGAGGCCATAATCAACGGCTTGGCTGACCGACAAAAAGCTACTGGAAAGACCACTCATCTGATTCATGTGCGTTGCAGTGCAAAGGCTCTCTTTCTGGTTAAATTGTGATATGACGCTAAGAATTGCTTACAGACATCCGGCACATCCAGCCTCGGAGACCGTCCGGTGACCGGTACCTTTACAGAGAGCCGCATCTTCTCCGATGAAGATGACATATATGCCTATCAACGCAAGCGAGAAGACGCCGAAAAATACGCACAGCGTACAACTGACCTTGTAGTTTTTGAGAAGGGAGAGGCCGCTGGCGTCAAGACTTATAACATTATGTCACCCACAATTTACGGTCTCGGCAGCGGCCTCTTCAACCGCACCTCGATCCAAATCGATGGAATCATGCGCGACGCCAAGCGCCGGGGCTATACCTACGTTGCCGGGCCAGGGAAAGCAGAATGGGACCACGTCCATGTGGAGGACCTTGCCGACCTGTACGAGCTTATTCTTGCTCGGCTGCTGCAAGGGGAGGATCTGCCCTCCAACAAAAAGGGCATTTATTTCAACGAAACTGGACACCATTCCTGGCGCGAAGTTTCAGAGAGAATTGCCAGGGCAGGAAAGGACTTGGGGTTCCTCAAGTCAGACGAAGTTCGGGAAGCATCGCTGGCGGAAGCTGCGGCCGCTTTCGGGAAGTCGTTGACCCCAGAGTTCGTAGAGCTGGGTTTTGCATCACGATCACGTACGAGAGCGGACCTGGCTCGGAAGATAGGATGGAAACCAAAGAAGTCGAGGAAAGACTTCGAAGAAAGTTTCGCCGAGGAGTGGAAGGTAATTGGGAATGAATGAAGGCTAGCGGGGTTTGCCGTGCAATTACCAGAAAATACTTAGCCCGTAAGAATGGGTTTCGACTGAAATGGACATTACCTCTGATGCTACATCTGACGGTATATGCAATACCTAGAAATACTCGAAGTGATGGCGGCCAGCCAGGCTGCGGGATCGAACCGAAATCGGTCCGCATGAGGGCTCCGTGGCTGCAACAGACTAGCAGGAGACCATCTCTGTATACGGAGTACGGAGTTCAAACCCTGCCATCCACGTGCTGGGAGGGTGCATGAAGTCATGCAACGCTGGGTACGGAGTACGGAGTACGTCAAATTGCAAGCAGTTTGCAGAACAGTTTGCAGAACAGTTTCATCCTCGCTCCGGAAGACTGTGAATCAAGCCTTTTCACTTCGTTATCGTGGTTGCAGCTGCTGGACCCATTGCCCGGTTTTTCTAAGCGTTCGCGAACGTGCCTGTCTTCTTGTTCCGTGTCGCTGCAGGTGGAAATGAGACATTTGCTAAAAGACTTTGCCATAAGTCTATTTGTACGACTAAGTCCGCCCAAGCCCTCAGGCCCACCCGGCTTAACGTAGTTGACCACGATGGCGGCTGCCCCCCTGGCATTTAGCTCTCAGCCCCAGACAAAACCGGGCTTGGCGCATGCAGCCTTCTTTTCAGCTACCAGGGGCATCGTGACTTTCGCTCAAGATTTCGCCCTGACTTGCTCCGTTGACAGCCCCTTTTGTAGCCACGGCGCGGCTGAAAACTCCTCTTGGTCAGGGGAGGGGGGTGACCACGGATGGCTCACAAGGTCGAGACACAGGGCCGGCCAGTCAAAAGGCAGTGCGGAGTTGAAAGAATGCGGGACATGACCCTGAAATGGCTCGCATTCTCGATTTGCCTCGGGTGCCGCCAGCGGCGGCGACTACGGCGGCGTTGTCGTCGCCCACTCGTGCAGCCCTCGACAGAGCCGACCAACTTCCACCGCTCTTGATTCCTTGTTCCACGAAAAGCTCGTACGATACTTGAGGCGGTCACTTCAACGAACAGCACGATGCGACGCGAAAGTTGGTTATCGCTCTCCTGGGCGCCCTTCCTCGTCAAGCTCGCTACCGCAGTAGACGTCGTGTACGTGACGGACCTTCAGATTTACACGCTGCTGGTAAGTTCAGACGCAGAGGTTGGAACCACTTTACTCTCGAACTTGCGGGACTGACAACTTGGTGCGTTCCTATGTAGGCACCATGCGCCAGAACTGCCCTCTCCTACGGTGTCGCCATGGAAACTTTCATGACGCGGTGCGGCACAGGGCAAAAGGACTTGCAATCGTGCATTTGCTCCAACACAAACGAGTTTCGGCAAGTCAGCATGTCGATATCCACCGGTGTGACTTCTGGCTGCGGCGCGAATGCGACAGATGATGTCTGGAGCGTCTCCAAGGTCATGGCCCAGTACTGCAATCAGGCTACGACGGTTACATTTTCCACGCCGACTACAAACATCGTCAATGCCTACATCACAGACCTGCCCCAGATGACATACCTGCCTAGGTGTGCGCAATCCGCGCTCTCGTACGCGGTTATGGCATTGGTACGGCCCACCACACTCCGCCGTGTCGGTCAAAGAGTCGATGTTGAGGGCAGGCGACTGATGCGTCCTAGATGTCGACGAACTGTCCGGAGGACGCCAAGCTGTATGCGCCTTGTGTTTGCAAGCCCGCGCTCTCAGCGTCAATCACCACGACTATGAGCGCCTCAGTCAGCGAGACTTGCTCAAATGGCCAGGAGGATGTGACGGCTGCGAATCTCTTCTTCAATGAATACTGTGCCATGAACAACGGCACCACCTCTTTCGCTCCTCCCGCGGGCCCACCCGGCGACAGTATGCATTAAGCTCACGAATCAATCCAGGAATCGGACTTTGCTGACCGGTATTTACCCAGTGACCTACTACATAACTGCTCTTCCGCAGTTTACCTCGCTTCGGGAATGCGCTCAAAGCGCTGTCTCGTTTGCTGTTGCTTCTGTAAGATCTTCAACACCGTCCTTGCAAGGTCAGGTCCCGTTAGGGCGCCGTGCTCACGCCGAAAACACAGCAAGCCACGTCGTATTGTGGTACCGGACCGCAGGCTTTGGCCTCGTGCGCCTGCTTGAAGTCGGGTATGAGCGCCAGAGTGTCGACCCTCATGACTTCGCAAGTCAAAGAACTCTGTTCAAGCACAGCCACAGCAGATGTTACCTCGGCCCTAGCCATCCTCGACTACTACTGCAGCGCAGCGGCAAAAAAAGTGGTTGCGACGGTCTCGCAGTCCATTTCGGAGTCGTACCAGACGGCGCAGTCTCGCACCGGCGTAGAGTCCCTCAACCCAACCCAGACCAGCGGCAGCAACAATGGCAACGGAGGAGGGGGGAACAAGACGGCCATCATAGTGGCCGCGGCTTTGGGCGCCGTCATCGTCATTGCTCTTATCGCTGGCATTGTCATTTTCTGGCGCTACAAGCGCCGGCAGACGAAGAACGGGGTGAAGATCCCCGCGGCGGGTGGTCCTGACGAAGGCCACACCGGCAAACCCGAGCTGGACGGGAAATCCGACTGGGCCGGCAGCATGGCATCTCCGGGCGTCACCCCCTCCGCTGCCGAACTATCCACTCCGAGTCACTCCCCGCGTCCCGAGTTGCAGGGCGGGACCGGCATCGCTGCCACCGAGCTGCCTCCGCACCATGCGCCGCGGCCCGAGCTGCAGGGCGAGATGGTCTCCGGGTACCCAGCACCGCATTATCAGCAGCAGCCTCAGGAGCTGGTGAGCCCTGGGTCCGGGTATGGCTATTACTCACCGGCACACTCGAGTGGCCGGCCGACGTATGACGCGGTATCGCCGCCTTCCGCTCATAGCGGTTACTCACATGGGTGGCAGTCAGGCCCGGTAGACGCTTACGAGCTGGATTCTAACGTGGGAAGGCGACACGGGTGATTCTCTACGAAGTTCAAGATGAGAAAAATTGAACGACTTGGCCTACGCGTGTATTCTGGGAAGCGGACGGAGTTTGACTGGGCATGATTGGCGTTTGACGATGCGAAGTTGGTGAAGGGCATTTCCCCCGGCATGCCTACTTTATGCGACCATTCTGATAAGAAACGAAAGGCTACGGCCAGATTTGCGAGCACAAGAGCGCGGCGTTTAATGATTCGAGGCTTTGCACTGCCTGTGCAAAGATGGACGGCCACTGACCTGGTCTCACGAATCTATATATCTGTACGCGACTGTCCGGTTCACAACGTATAGCTACACGTTAAATGCCGACAGCTGTTGTGCGTAGGGGATAGGAGCCCAGCCTCTATATAGGCATCTTGTGAATTCGTGCCTGGTACTCGGTAGTTGATGCCCGTGTGCAGCTTGCCTCATGCCATGTCTAAATATATATACATACCATGGAAGTGTCTGGTATGTAGTAGCCGCGCAGTTTTGATCTATGTAGTATCGAAAACCATCGACATCGTGCGGTCTATTTCTCCGCGTACAGACTAGCAAACACCGTCACGTTGCTGTACCCACATAGGCACTCTGCTTCCCCGAATTAAGAAACCGTTTACGAACAAGTCAACCGACGGGAGCTTGGGGCAAATTCGGCGCGGGTGGAGAGCGGTTCCCCGGAATTTGGCAGTGGTAGCGTCTCTGCAAAATATGGGGACATGGGGTACCCCAACCCATCTGCAAGCCAATGAGTCGCGTAGGACCTGGAGCCGGCCAAAGTTTCTGGCCATGGTCGATCCTTCAGCCAATTGCTGCCACCGCCAACCATCCTCGTTGACGTCCGTCGCTGCGTGTCCGGAGCTGTCTGCCGGCCACGCTATTGGACATTGAACAAAGGTGATTCGTTGAAGTTGCGGGCTGCTGAGGGGGTCTAACTTGGTTGTCGCTTCGTCCTTCGCTCGCTCAGACAATCTCACATGCCGGGCATGGGTAACCAAGTTGCCAAGTTACGTAGGTGGTCGAGCGGCGCCTCGTCCCGGCTGCATGGTGAAGGAGCGCAACAGCCAACACCAGGCGGGGGTAGAATGGGCCATGTAGGCCGGTACCCCGTACATGAAGCCTACCTACTTGTTCTCGGTGCACATATGTGTTGTCGGGCACATGGCATGGTCGTCTTCATGAAGTAGACACGGAGGAAGGCATAGGGCAAAGGAAGACGGGCACGTCTCATGCGCAATGTACTCGCATCAAAGTGTATCTACAGGCATAGAAAAAGGAAGAACAGCTGCATTACCCGTGCTCAATCCTTGCGGAGCTCATGTCCGTCTGCGACGGAGCTCAAGACGGCCGCGTACCAAGCTCACGTCCTTCAATGTTACATGTACTCGTACGACTCGCCGCCGCAGCCACACGTCTTGCAGAGGCTGCAGGGGCCATTCAAATTTGCCCAGGATGAAGAAACGGCTGCTGTGCGGAATGCCTATTGGTGGTGTCATCCTTCCCCATCCCACGCAAGGCCCTGCACATGCAGGCTGTTGCTACTGCCAGGGACGTCCGTGTCAGCGTGTCGGGGTCGGGATCCCGAGCCGCTAACAAGACGGGAACGACGAGACCACTCCACTGGTACTCCGTATATAATCGCCGATCCGCGCCGAAGCACCACCTGGGCTCGCGAAAGCGGCAAACCCCCAATGTCGCTCTCCGCCCTTCCATGCATGGACCAGTCGATTGAAGGCTGACGGATCCAAGCCTTGTCGCTTGCTGTCGTCCGCCTTGCAACAATGCCGACCAGCACGTCTTTTGCGCACCGAGGCAGGGAACAGCACGGCGCAACGTCTTTGCCACCCGCCGCGCGCGTCGCGGCTCGGCCATCTCAGACCTCGTGGGTCCGCTTAACCTGACCAAAAAGGCCTACCGTGCTAAATGAGATATCGCACCAGTTCGCGAGAACGAAGAGGCGACAAGCAACGTTTCACCGCTGCGTGCGAACGCGCGCTTCGCTAACCCATCGCCATGGGTTATTCGGGCAATACCGGTGCGGGCGACACGGGGAGCCTCGACTCTGGCATGACAATTGCCGTCGTCACCTTCCTGGCTCTCTCCCTGTACAACGTCCTCGAGCTCAACGTCATCATATTCGCCGTCTTCAAGCGGCACCGGGGCCTCTACTTCTGGAGCTTCCTCGCCGCTACCAACGGAATCGCCCCCCATTCTATCGGATTTCTTCTGAAGAACGTACTTTACTCCGACGATTACATCTTGTACATCACCCTAATAGCGATAGGCTGGGTCCCCATGGTCACGGGCCAGTCTCTTGTGCTATACTCACGCCTCCACCTGATATTACGGAACCAGCTCTATCTGAGACTCGTTCTGGCCATGATCATCATAAACGCCTTTGTCCTCCACGTACCCATCATCATTCTCATGTATGGGTCCAACAGTTCTTACTCCAACACCTGGGTCTTCCCTTACCGAGTCTACGAGAAGATACAGGTGACAGTCTTCTTTCTCCAGGAAGTCATCATCTCGGGCATATACATCAAAACCTGCTTTTCGTTCTTCAGTGTCCAGGACAGCCTGCATGGCAATGCGGTACGCAAGATGCTTAGACACTTGCTTGTCGTCAACGTGTTCATCATTCTCCTCGACATCCCCATCCTCTGCCTTGAGTATGCCGATCTCTATGACCTGCAGACCGCCTACAAAGCCTTCGTCTACAGCGTGAAGCTGAAGATGGAGTTCCGCATCCTGAACAGGCTAGTGGAGCTGACTCGGATGGAGCGAGAAGCTGATTATGGCTGCCCGTTTGAGGACGAGACGACTCTGAGACCGCAAAATAGTGCTCCTGGACGGATGTGAGAGGACGCCCAAAGCGGTGCCGACAGCAGTTGGTAATTGGTCCAGAAATAAATGATATCTCTGCAGCGTCAGGAAATCATAGCCTGTGTTATGTTTCAAGACTAATATATTTGGCGTGATTGATACTTTTTACCGCACGCTGTGTCCATGGTTTCTTGTGAGCAGGCTGATAATTCGTGGGGTACAATCAATGGATGTGTAGAGCATCGAGTGCTATGACGGTGCGCTAAAGTAAATGGCGCTTTCATTACATGAAACCTGGACGAACTGACTACTCGTACCCGTATTTCTTTATAATCGTTCTAGTGAATACCGTTGCTTAGGCCACTTCGGTATCTGCACCGGCGGGCCTTACCAGTTCTAAGAATGGACGTCATGTAGTCAAGTATCCAAGGCTTTCTGGTCACTGACACTGATTAAGCGGTACCAAAAATAGTCCACAGTGACACTTATCGTCATTAAACTATCGAGAAGCATTGTAGGATTTTTCCCAGGGCGCTCCCCCAGGTTTCATTGCAGTCCGTTAGACACGGACTCTACAAGCTGACACATCTCCGTGATGGTCACGGGGAGGCCGAATCAGGGAGATGTGTGCGCCTTTAAGTGTATTGGTGGCAAAGGCAAGCAAAGAAAGAACGCCAACGCAAACTGTGAAGGAGGGAGCTATGGCTTTCTTGACTGAAGTATGTGAATGACTCTAGAAGAGTGGCCGGGCGCGTTCCGAGGCTCATAAGTAAAAACAAAAAAGGGAAAGAGGGGGGGAGGACGGAGCAGCTAGAGATCAATTCGAACAGCCTACTGAGATGAGGTGGAAGGCGCTGACTTGAGCATCTTTCCCTGGTGCCATGAATGCTTATGTCTTCTTCAATTGCCACCAATCTCTTGTTAACCAGTACATTTACGCTCAGTAGTGTCACCTAGATCTCATATATCAAACACAAATACTAATGTAATGAGCTAATGGCGGGGTTCTATGGCGCAGCGATGTGTGCTCGCTACCTTTATGAGCAGCTTCATTGCTGCGGGTGCTTCAGGGAGTTCCACATCCTACTGCCTACTCATATATGAAGTAGCGTTGGAGCTTAGACTTTACCTGTCGAATCGTCTACTTGTCCGTCGCGGAAACGGACTGAATGAATAGGTTTATGTACTGATCGAGCCCAGCAGGGGCGTTGAAATTCTCGTGGAGAGATCGACCCACGTGGGCGGAAGGGCAAGGCCTCCTCCATGTGCCCACAATCGGATCCCCCAACATTGTCCTGCATGATCCCCACTGATCGCCCGACTGGTCTTGCAGGAGGGGTGCTTGGGCGCAACCTCCGCTCCACTTCGGCACCTATACGAGTACGAGTCTAATATCGGTGACACCTGATCAGTGAGATGTGCATGTAGGACGAGGAAATCGTCTTTCTTAGTTTTCACTGACTCGCCGGACCCTGTGCACTGCGCCTTGTTTTCTTGTCGAGTTCATCAAGGTACGCAAAACCATCGTTGTCTTACGTCGGTCTATTTCGGTGACGCTTGGGCCGTCGTCTGGAGGGTCCCGTCGTATTGCCCGGAGCCCCCTTTGCCCCATTCCCACATTTAAAAAGGTTGTCTTGTGGCTCCGTCAAGAAATAAGCTTGCCGTCCGCCAAGCATAATAAGGACTGTTAAGGGGCTAGTGGCCTAATACTGGTGTGTTGGAAGTGTGACGGGTGACCAATCCTCTCCCTATAGAGCCTTGCTGATATAGGGCGCTCACGGCTGTCGGACAAGTCGATGCTTTCGTTATGTTTAGACGCGAGTCTGATTGGGAGATTGCCCAAGGAGTCAGTTGCTGGTGACGCGAAGTCGTCCGACCTGGTCAACTAATCATAGAATTTTCCAGGACAGTAGTGTCATATACGTAGGTAGTGTCCATTTACTAGGTTGAAAGGTATATCTGCTAAAATTGCTAAAAGTGCCGTATTGTCGCTACCAGAAGATGACGCGCGTTGCTTGTTAATGTGGTCAAGGCTGGGAAAAAGGTTCGAATTTGAGCAGTCCCGACTGAAAGGGCCGGGAGGGCACAGCAGGGAGCAGGCTTAGCAGGCTTAGCAGCGGCGCAAATCTTCTGATTCAGAATACGAAGGATCGGGCCTCCGGGTGTCCCGGCAATTGGAAAACCGTCTTGACAGGTCTTCTCAATCGACTGCCACAGGCACTATTGCGAAAGCCCAGCTCAGGGATAACAAGGCCAGCTACGATGGCAAGATGCTGGGGCCTAACAGGCGCACACTCAGCAATGCTCCACTAGTAAATTACATGCGGCCCAGTCTCAGGGAGGCAAAGAACCTAGAAGGCCATGCCAAGGTCATTGCGCTGCGCCCAGAGTCCAAGCGGTCGGCTCACCGCTGAAGGGAGACGAAAAACAGGGAGAAGTTACGAAGCTCCATCACGAGGACACGCGAGAAAACTTGGATAGGGTGACATGCATTTTGAACGAGGCGTCTAGGCCTGTCAATTGTTGACAGTTTTCCACTCCATTTCATTCACCTTAGATAGTTTCAAGTATAAGTAACGTCGTTGCCTCTCTTCATCTAGATCCTCCTATATAACTACGCAAACCACAAAATTCATTGCTACTGTTCACTACCTACCATCACTAACCCCCCTCCCCTCTTTCCTCTTTTTCTTTCTCTTTCTATTGCCCCCGTTTCATATCATTGTCGAGAATGCAGCTTCAACACGTCGTACTAGCTCTTTTCTCTCTGTCAAGCTTCAGTCTCTCGCTACCACTCGAAGCTACGCAATCCGATGCCGCCGCCATAAGTCTGCCCTCTGATCTCGCGAAAGAGCTTGGAGTAGACCCAGGAGTTATTGGCCAGACTGTCCTTGAAATCATTGAGGATGAGGCAGTCGAAGATGATGCACTTGATGACGATGCAATTGAGGATGAGAATGAGGATGAGGATGGCGTTACGGCAGAGGAGAAGCGCAATGCGGCACCCTACAACCTTATCGAAGTACGAAATCCTCCAACACAGCAAAGATTCCGTGGCAGCCCCATGCCAGCCGCCGATGTTGTCAAGCTACCTGAAGCAGATGTCAAGCTGAAAAAGGACGTCCTCCTCCGCGGCGACAGTCGACCCTACGAGGATATATTCAGGGATGGCTTTCAGCCTAAAGGCACAAATGTGAACATAGACGATCACTTGGACAAAAAGGAAGGATCTGGATTTGTATCAACAACCCGATCTACCAACGGGGCTGTGAGTTACATGTTCGGCGACTCGGCCCACAGATCATCTGTGGGACAGATTTTCGCTATTGATCCGCAAAATGTGCCTGACGGATATTGGATTCCCGGCGGCGCCAAAAATGACCGAGGTGTCAGACACAACCAGGAGTTTGCAGTCAGAGGTGCCATTTCCACCGAATCTATCATGGGCGTCAACATCCTCAGCCAAGACCCCAAGGTTAAGCCGAAGTGGATTCCTAACCCGAATTATGAGGATGCGAAGAAGGCCAAAAAGCTTGGAAAGCTCAAAAGCGGTTCTTATTTGTCGTGCTTCGGCAGAAAGAGGGATATGACATGCTCAATTAAAAATACGGCAAAGTTGGACAAGACAAAGCCAAAGCCCGGTGGGGATAGCAAACCCGGAAACAAGAAGCCCATCACTCAAGGCATCAAGATCCCAGGAACAAAGTTCCTGCAATGGGTGCACGACGTCAGCCCTGAAGCTTTCAAGCCCATGGCTGATGCCCTCAGCAAAGGAGAAATCTCGGCCGAAGACTGCCAACTAGCATTTAAACGAGCCGTGTCGAAGGTGATACGAGAGCGATGGACCAGCTTTGGCAGTGCTGATGAAGCGGCCGAGTCACTCAAGAACATCGTTGTCGACATTTCTCAGACCGCCCGAACCACGGTGCCGGTTGGACTTTGGGAAAATATTATCCAGGAAATACCGGACATTGCCAGGGAAATCAAGCAAGGCAAGACGCCGGAGGAGAAGTTAGAGATTGCAAACAGGGATATTCACCCTGTCGTGGAGGCGTGGTCCGTTACCCCGCTTGGACAGCTGAACGAGAGCATTATGAAAGAGTCAGCCAAGGACACGCCTGTGGCGAAAAGCGCGGCGGTAGCCGTCAACAAAGTCTGGTCGTACACACCATTTGGGTGGGTCGTTAATAAGGTCTTTCCGTTGGACTCACTCATCAGACAGCTATAAAGAAGTCGCGGTTTTTTTATGGTTCAGTTTCGCTTTGATCACCGATTGAGGAGGATTGCGAGGCGAATCCCCGGCCGAGAGCAAGAGGTGGATGTATAGACTCTCGGCATGGAGCCTTCTTTTAATTACCGTTCCTTGTCAGGTTCAAACATGTGTCTTCAACAGTATTCTTTTATATGTACTCGGCACAGAGCGCAACTTCGTTAATTATTACTACCATTGATGCCGTGCCATAGACCGATGGCCTATTGTGAGATGAGAAATTGGTTGTTACAGTACTGACGTGTCTGAATACCCGAAAGCTCCAGCCTCTCTAGACACTCGGTTGCTAAAGCAGCTGTGGCTGAGTTTGACTTCGATGCCCAGGGCATCACTCGCACTTCATCGCAAACAAACTTTTAGGGTGAGCGAAACCTACTACACCGCTACTAGAGATACAGATCATTGCGACGTATAGGTCCAGGAAGGCCCAAAACCGTTGTCGAAGTTCAACGCGCAAGAAAAGAAGACGCTGTGGACGTGGCAAACTTCTACCATCCTGGTTTCATGCAAGCGACATACTTTGACCTGAAAGTTATGGGGATAGTGCAAAGCCACAGTATGGTATCATCCTAAGGAGCTTCCGAATGCTAGTCGTCCATTGTGCATCTCTTGCAGCTCAACATGTTCATCAGTCGTGATAATCATAAACGTAGACAAAGTTTAAGATAGCAGATTCGATGTGAAAGGCTCTAGCCGGGAAGTGGATTATATTTTATACTTATGGAGCAACTTCTACTTCATCGCATCATTTCACACGTCTTGTTCAATGAAACTTTGCATAGCACTGCTCTCTGTGTTCTAGCGCATCGCTGTGCGAGTCTGAAGGTGAATGATTTCGCCTGTGCTAGTTCTTGGTACGCCAAATTATCTATTGCCCAACGTGGGTCCATTGCATCTCATCACGTTCTGCTGGCAAGTCCATGACTTTATTTCCTGCTCCAAACCTATCCAAAGGGTTTCTCCCCCAGAACGCAGTTGCAATTTCGGGACGCCAGCGCCAGACCTCGGCAAATCTCGACTCCAATGTGCCCTCTAAGCAATCGGAAATGAAACTTCCAATCGATGGAATGTGAGCGTAACCATGACCAGAGTCTCCAGCAGCAATCACCAAAGACGGATGCGACGGATGGTAGGCAATGAGGAACTGCCTGTCTCGGGTATCGGCGCACCAACATATTCTAGCTTGAACCAGCGGTCGATTCGCTAAATGCGGCATGATTTCCTCAAGAAATTGCTTTATGCGCTTCTCTGATTCAACTGGCACTTGCGACTTTGCAAATGGAACCGACTTGGGCAAGGCCGAGCCGGTCTCGGTAACCCAGTTGCAGTACCCAGGATGCTCGTCGCAGATTTTGAGCTCATGTCGGTCTTCATCCGGCTCCATGAAGAAGCCTTTTTCAACATTGAAAAGAACGGGCAGGTTGCGATACAACTTTGCCTCTGCTTCGGTCATCTTGATATGCCCGAGCGTCCATGCAGTCGGTCGTAGCTGGTTCTCAAAGTTGAGGAGCTGCGGAGCAGAGGCACCGGCGGCTAGAATGGTGCGGTCAGCAATATGCTCCTTTCCATCTGCCGTTTTGGCTCCACGAATGTCTCCATCAACCTGCAGCAGGCTGACGACTTGCCCCTGCGGAGAGCCGGTGATAAAATGTGCCCCCAGTCGCTCGGCCTCGACATAGGCAGAGGTAAGGGCCTTGCGAGCATGAGCCCAGCCTGCCCCCTTGGGCTTGAACCAGCCCTGCCAGTTTTCAAAGCTTCCTGTCAGCACCCCCGGCGGCATACAGCCACGGAAGGCATCAGCCGAGTCGAGCCTTGTGAACTGCGACTCATGGCCTCGGATCTCGTGATCACGAACGTGTTTCAACGATTCGTTGCTCGACCCGGCGACAATGTACCCAGTGTCATGGTAGTACGGTGAAAAGACCGGGTCACTAAGCCAACCTTTGGTGGCAGCTGCCATGGCAGCCTGGGCAACTGAGCCAGGGTCGTCTCCTTCGACAAAGGAAGCTAGTAGCCTGAGGTGAGTGACGTGCGTCGAGGCTGGGATAGGTCATGCGGCTGCTTACCCAGCTCTACTATCTTATTCACATCATTCCCGGCGGAAATGGCGGAGGGCATTGTGTGTGACTCAAGAACGGTGACGTTGGAGTATCCCCGCCGCACGAGGTGTAGGGCGGTTGAACAGGCCCATGTGCCTCCACCCACGATGATGATCGAGGAGTGTTTGCTCAGTTTTGGAGGCATTGTTGGTCAATTATTTCGTTCCAGCCATCAAGAGTGAAAATACGAAGGGAATGAGGAGCAATTCCCGTCACCGTCTAGTAAGATATCGACGGCGTCTCGAAAGTGATGTCTAAAGCTCGCGAATGCAGTGCAACAAGACGCACTTGCAGTGGAGGCAACGCAGTCTCATGGGGACTTCGGAATATATACTCGTGTATACGCACGTAAGTACTCAATGTTTGGTCTCTCGGGCGCCATCCAACGCAAGTATCGTTCATTGGCTCAAGGATGAGTCCGATCCGGTGCGAGGGTCCTTGCGCTGGCTTGAAGGAAGGTCCAGCCCGGTGGTCGGCAGAGCAAACTGCGGGGTAAAACGACATCAGCGGAAGGGCTCCCCCCTCCCCCACCCGGCGCCTTCCCCAGATTGCGGGACCCCGGTGCGGAGTGCTCCGTAGCGTCAGTGATGGCAGGCACCTGTAGGGTCGGCTTGGACCTTCCCCGTGCAAAGCTTGCCGGCTGGCATTATCAAGGTAGACCTCGATTGGCCGCCACCAGAACCTGAGCAAGAACCAAGGCCGCCTTGGATCCTGATACCCGTCTTAGACGTTGTAACGGACGGCTATTTAAACAGTGACTCCAGACCATCCAGCTGCCATGGCCCTCCAAGACAAAGGCAGCACATCAGCCGTGCATCCAATCCGAACACGATGGCACTCAGTATTGATTACGACGCAATTCCAGGAACGGAGAAGCTCGTTGATGGTACGAGCATCAATGTCGTGTCAGCGTCCTGATTCTCTTCCACTGACCTCGACGCAATAGTCAACGACAAAGCAGAGGCTTTCGCTCACGCCGGGCAATCCGACATCGTCCTCATCCCGCAGCCTACTGAGTGTAGGGGCGATCCTCTGGTAAGCCACTCAGAAGAACTTATACGGGGCGCAACTCACGGGGCATAGACGTGGCCAAAGTGGAAGAAGTACTATCAGCTATTCCTCGTAGCTCTGTATGCTTGCATCTTCTCGTTTGGGGAGAACACCTTGGGAGGTAGGCGAGTAAGATGGAAAGGTCTTGTCAGGCCGAGATCTAACAAGCTACACAGCGGCATGGACAACTGTTAGCGACGACACGGGCGTGAGTCTGACAAATATGAATGGAGGCAGTGCTATGAACTACCTTTTGCTCGTAAGTTTCATATGGAATTCCTTCTCCTGCCACTATGCCTACATAACATAATCGCAGAAAACTGACCTCGTTTCAGGGCTTCGTAAATATATGGTGGATGCCCACTGCAAATATTTTTGGCCGCAAGCTGGTATATCTCGCCAGCACTGCCCTTTGTCTCGCCACAGCGTTCTGGCTGGCGGCTGTGCAAGGGACAGTCCAGTGGATGCTCAACATGATTGTCAATGGCGTGGGAACTTCCGCCTACCAAGCCATTGTACAACTAGCTGTTAGTCCCACCGGTAAATGACGATACCTGCCCTGCTCTGACGCTGTTCATGGTAGATATTCGACATGTTCTTCGTTCATGAACGGGGCCGCATGCTCTCTGTCTATCTTTTCGCTCAACAACTGGGCTCCATGTGAGTACCTATATCAGGCCCATGAGGCGTGAGGCGCCCGACTGCAACTGACCAATTGTCAGCATCGGACTCATCACAGGCGGAAGCATGTCTGACACAGTTGGTTGGCGCTGGAGTCAGAGGATTTGCGGTATCGGATTTGCCGTCTTACTGGTCCTCTTTTTCTTCTCATTTGAAGAAACGCTGTTTCCACGGTTTCTTTTTTCGCACAATGGGATACCTTCTGTCGAGCACTCTTCTGATCCAGAGGCTCCTCGCTTGGACGGCAAGAAAACCGAAACCTGCAGCAGTGAAATCGGCGCCGCGACTGGAGTTGATCTCACCCGCCCCATCGTTTCCGCCGACGAATTCCCCAGGCGGACATATCTTCACACGCTCGAACCATGGGTCAAGTACCATCAAAATCAGACGACGTTCTGGCAATACTTTCGTCGGCCATTCTTCCTATGGGGGTTTCCGAATGTCGTCATTGTGAGTGATACTGGCATGTCTCGCACTTATATGCTTGTGCTAAAGGCTATTTGAAGGCGGCGTTCATCTATGCTTTCGGAGCCACGGCCGGTATTGTGTCTTTCAATACCATCTCCGAGATTCTCACTGAGCCTCCGTACAACTTTTCGACCACTGCTACCGGGCTCGTGTTTTTTGCCGCGTTGGTGGGAGGTATAATTGGGTATGGTCTTGGCGTGCTTAGTGATCAGGTCGTCATTTCTCTGGCTAGACGAAACGGAGGTGTGAAGGAGCCTGAGATGCGCCTTTACACGCTGATTCCCTGCTTTTTTCTGGCGGCGGCGGGATACATGCTCTATGGTTGGGGTGCTCAAACGGGGGCCCATTGGATCACTATCGCGGTCGGAGTCGGCGCAATGATATCTCATCAGGTTGGCGCCTGTTCCGTCGCTACGGCGTACGCGATGGACTGCTTCCCAGGGGTATGTGATACTATTCCTCCATATCTAATGTTCTTCAACGATGCCATACTGACTCCGCAGATCTCTGGTGAGCTGGTGGTTGTTCTGGCCATGTGCTCGTCCGCCGTTAACTTTGCCATCTCATATTCCGTCCAGCCATTCATCGACGCGGCAGGTTACGGCTGGACCTTCTCCTTCTTTGGCGTTTGTGTCATGGCATCTGTGCTTGCCGCGGTCCCTCTCATTACATTTGGGAAGCGCTGGCGAACGGCAAAGGGGCCTCGATATTATCGATTCCTAGAAGAGGTTGGTGGATACACCGATTGAGCTGAAAGTAGTTCTCGCGAATCTCTCGTAAAAAATGCCCTGATGAATTATACGTATTTAGTGAGTCTATCTATACTACAATTTCACAATAGGTGATACTCGTGCAACAGCTTCCCGATCTCCGACTTCTCCAACTTGCTCACTAAGAATCCACGGATACGCTCGGGCAACCAAGCTGCGAGCTCTTTGCCGTCTCTCAGCTGGCATGTCGCGGCGACCAGTGTCCTTACGTCGTAAGTGGAGGCAAACACTTCGGGAACACCACGATCAACACCCGCCAGCTGGTACACGGACTCCATACCAGTTCGGACGGAGTATTCTGTCGTGAAGATGGTATCACGAGCTGTCTCCGCAAACTGTCCAATAAAGGCAAAGTTCTTTGCGCCCGAAGGAACAACGTCTGGTCGGTCGCCTGCTTGCCGAGGCATGAAAAAGGAGGTGACGTAGGGCATAAGGACGGGCACGCATTTGGCTGCTTCAGCCGCCAAGATCGGGATGTCGGCCTCAGGAACGCCCATGTGGTATAACCACTCTTGCGTGATTTCCTCGCCGGTGCATTCTTGCATGGGCTTCTTGACGTAGTCGCCGTTCTCCTCGATGAGCAGCCCGTATATCCAGACAACAATCTGATCCTTGGGCTGGTTCTTGAAGTGCGGTTGGCGATTTACCGTCCAGCTCATCAGCCAACTCGAATCCTTCACCGTGACGATGCCGCCAGTCACCACTTTCCCGCTGAACGGATCTCGCTTGCAGATCTTCTCAATGTACTCTGGAATGCGCTTGTCCAGCGTCGTTACAGTCGCTGATTGCCACTTCGTCGCCGGAATGTTTCCACCGAACACATCAGGGCGCCCGAAATCGGGACTCTTTGCGGCGATGCGGCGCCAAAGATCCCAAGCGGGAGCCGGACCGTCTCGAAGAGTGGTAGCGGAGTGGTGATCGCCGCAGTGGGAATTTTCAGTGAGCGAGCCAATGGTCATGAAAATGAGGTCGTCAGGGCCGAGATCTCTGCTGCCCGGTTTGTCGTCTCTGATCCAATGGATTCGCGTGGCCTGCTTAGTGTTGCCGGTGATCTCAAAGTCGACATCTTTGACCTCTGTATTGAACTGAAACACCACGCCACGGTCCGTAAGCCATTTCTGTAACGGAAGTACCAGAGATTCGTATTGGTTGTATTTTGTGAACTTGAGGGTCGAGAAGTCTGGCAATCCGTGGATGTGATTCACAAAGCGGTGGAGGTACAATTTCATCTCCAGCGCAGAGTGCCATGTCTGAAAGGCAAACATGGTCTGCCAGTATAGCCAGAAGTTGCTCTTGAAAAATTCCTGGCTGAAGACTTCGTCGATCTTCTTGTTCTCG
This sequence comes from Tolypocladium tropicale, assembly GCA_024340005.1. Taxonomy (NCBI): domain Eukaryota; kingdom Fungi; phylum Ascomycota; class Sordariomycetes; order Hypocreales; family Ophiocordycipitaceae; genus Tolypocladium; species Tolypocladium tropicale. The sequence goes on along the minus strand of JALHBU010000068.1, from coordinate 135,265 downwards.
ACTTCCTCACGTGTTGAGAGGAATAGCTTGATGAGTTCCTTTTGCGCTTTTTCACTCAGCGTGAATAATTTTCCGGTTCCTGCATCCTGGCCGCGCTTGATAGTTGCTCTTTGCAGTGAATAGTTTGGATCTCGCTTGTTGAGCCAGTAGAACTCGTCCAGCACGCTGGCTCCCTCCTCTTCAAGAGAAGGGATAGAGCGGAAGAGATCCCAGAGACACTCAAAGTGAGACTCCATTTCTCTCCCACCTCTAATGACGAATCCTTTCTCCGGGACTTCTCGGCCGTCGAGGGCACCGCCGGGAAGGTGCAATTCCTCGAGAATGGTGATGTTCTTGCCAGGCATTTGGGCATCGCGGATGAGAAAAGCGGCTGCCGAAAGCCCTGCTAAGCCAGACCCAACAATCCAGGCCGTTTTGTTCTCAATGCCCTGGGGCTTGAGCGGCCTTGCAAAGGCCTCGTAGTTACCACTGCTGTGGTACATTGCAATGAAGGTTCAATTTGTAAATGTCCAATGCCGTGTCAAATGAATGCATTATCCCCTCGTTGCAAGCGAATACTCGAATTTTTATAGCTCTGCATCTCATTACGTCCATGACTTTCTCTGCGCAACGATTACCAGCATCGAACCACGTCCGGACGCCCCGGCCCGTAGTCGCCGGTTGCCTCCGCTAGCCCGGAATTTCTCCCGCTGAACGATCACATGCGCGCGGAGGAGCAAGCTGGAATGTGGATCTGCCCCGATGGTCTCGGTCACAGTATCGATACGCCTGTGGCCGATTGAGTCCAATGGCAAGGATTTTTCCAAGCTGAAAACTCCGAGGCGCAATGGTCTATTAATCGGCTGATCTTTGAAACATGGTGCCCAGATTGCCAGCACAGCGGCCTCTACGCTTCCACATCTGCATGGATGATTAATTCTACTGCCATGTCACTTAGGGGGTATTGAAGAATGCAGATGCTTAAAAAATCTCTACGAAGTTGACAAATGCCTATGCTGCTCTTGCAGTCTTCTGCAACTCGTAATGGGTCCGACTAATTTGGTACTAGGAGAGCAAACATACAATCATAAAACAGACGGCGAAGACTTGACATGTCCGCTGAAATCTAAGGCAGGTCCTTTCCGTGCCACCGATGACTCCCTTCCAGCGAGAACCCCACTGACGACGTTGAAAATTGTTCCAGAACATGCCTGAACTTCATAGCGGGGGCTGGAACGCTTACGGGCTGGACATTATAGCGCGTTCGGAGTTCCTGCGTGGGTGAAATCAGACCACGCAGCGCCTCTGCGTCATTGCTTTTCCCCGTTGGTCTCCGAAGGCCCACGCCAGTGGCAATTTAGTAGAACGCTGGTCGAACAACATCAAAACATCACCTCGGACTCGTGATGAAGGCCCATAATCCCTACCGAACAAGTTTTTTCATTTTCCGGTATCCCTTTTCGAATTCATGGCGCATGTTTGCATTCATCGTTGCTTCTATCTTCAGGTTGTTGCGCCTGCCCGATAATTGCGCCAATTCCAACAAAATCCCTCAGCGGTTACTCCTTTGTCAAGCCGTACGACATTGCAACCTATTAATGTCTGCGTGACTGAACACATAACTGCTCATCGCTTGTTCCAAACTTGGCATATGGCCCGTTGCAGAAATAAGCATATCATCGGCTCACTACTTGGTTCTGGGTAGCTACCGTCTCTCTATCATTCCGAGCCTGAGCTGGTCACAAGTACAGTGCATTCACGCTATCTTGAGCTCCGAGACTTTCTGCAATGTAGACGGCGGTCGCTCGACTCAAACGCCGGGGCTTGAAAGATGTAAACTTGCAATGTCATCCGCAAAGACAGCAAGCAGGCCCCGTGCGATTGAAGTCATTGGAGCATGGTCAGTATACCTGTTCAGCTTACTTGCATCATTGTACCATTCATTCACTGTGCAGTGAGACCCAGTTAAGTATATCCTTCTTAATCGTCCTTTTTCCCAACAAACCCTCCTCTCTTCAGTCCGAAGAAGCAAACGACAACTACCACAACCGTGCTTGCAAAAATGGTCCAAAACGCAGCTCTGAAGCCTTCCATCAAAGCATCTCTGTGATCTTTGACACCTGAATGCTCAGTCACAGACGCAGCAATAGCCGCAGTGACGGCGAGACCAACCGAATTACCGAATTGTGAGACCTCACTAAAGACACCGCCTGCCAAAGATTGCATGTCCGCGGGAAAAGCATCCGAGATGACGAGGTTGGAAACCGTAAAAAGAACTAGACAGACGTCAAAATTAAGGCACGAGAGGTGTTAAATCTTAAGTCATCGGGCATACCATCAGGGTTTACTGGTGAAAGAAACAGGGCCCAAAACGGGGCGTACCAATAATTCTCGCCTATCCTTACCGTCGCCATGAGAGGGGGTGCTATTATGGTGATCAGAGCAGAAACGACGGCAAGATTTCGAATCTTGACGCGAGAAATGAGATATGCCGTTGCCGCGTTGACGCAAACTCCCATGATGACATGAGGGAGGAAGCGTATGGAGCTCTGCAAGGCCGGCAGACCTTCCACTTGCTGGAAGCTACACGCGCGCTGTTAGCTAACTGCTTGGGTTCGCTGGAAAGCATGGCAAGACTTACTAAAGTGTAGTGAAGTATTCGATTCCGTTCAGAGATGCCCAACAAAAGAAGACGGATACACAGACCGAAGTAAACGACGCCTTGGTCCAAAGACTATTCGGAATAAGCGCTGGCCGGTTGTTTCTAGTCTGAACATCCATCCAAATGGGGAAAGAGCCGAGAAGAACAAGCGAGATGACGAGCAAAGCGATAATTCGAGAGTTACTAATGCTCTGGTAGGACGTTGTGATGGTAGCTAAAACAAAGAGCAGCAGACCAAGAGCAACGCTCAGAATCACGGCACCCAGCCAGTCTATGTCCTGGGCAAGGCGACGGGTCCATTTCTTTTCCGACTGTGGCTTCACCGTGGGCAATGACCAGATGGATGCCATTGAGAGACAGAAGTTGACAATCGCCATCATGTGATATGCCCATCTCCAGCCGATGGTGTCGGTGAAGATGCCGCCAAGCACCAAGCCTAACGCATATCCCAGAGGCTGACCCATGCCATTCATGGCAAATGCTGTATTGCGCCAGGGTCCCTTTGGGAAAGTGTTGGTGATGATGCTGACGGCCGTGGGTAGACACATGGATATGGCAACTCCCAGGAACGTCCGAATCAGAATGATCTGAATACCAGTCCTAGCCAGTCCCATGGCAATCGTGAAAACAACAAAGAGAAAGCTCCCAGTAACCCAGACCAACTTGGCCCCAATCGCGTCTGCGGCTGCGCCAAAGATGAGGAGCAGGCATCCCGCTGCGAGAGCGTAGACAGCGGCGGGCCATAGGATGAGTCCGTCCGAGAGGCCCACATCCTGGGCTATACGAGGCAGAGAGGCGATGAGAATTCCTGAGCCCATCGTGTTCAGAAAGCTGATGCCGGCCAGTGTCACGATTACCGTGACGCCTTTGGCCTTGGAGACCTTTATCCCATGATGGCGATCCGAGGGCGCATTCTTTGCTGCTGCCGGGTCCGCCCCAGATGGAGACTCATCCAGCAGCAATCCAGGCGATACAGATGCATTTGCAGAAACGCCATCGCCTTGCTTGTTTCTGTGATCCGCCTGAACTGGTGCTAGTTTGGCAAGCGGCGCTGGTCCAGCTTGAAGCGGCAGAATATCGCCGCGGGCTGGGCCAAAGCCCTTGGCTGCAGTGCCATCCGATGGTTCTGATATGAAACCCCGCACGTCAGTCGTCATGTTCCTGTCGCCCGAAGCTCCAGTCGGCAGGGCAGCTTCTCTAAGGGCCGTGCGTCTGGGGTAATGCATGGCTGATAGCACAGAGCTCGTACGAGCATTGTCTCAATCATCCCCGTACGAGTGCGATAGCCTCCCCTCACAGACCTCCTTATCGGTGGTACACTAGCAGGTGGATTAATGAAGCCCCCTGGCCACGATTATGTCACCAAGCCACGCGGCCGGCAGGCAACCGGTCATTCCGGCGCCACCGCGATCGTTGCTTTTGCAGCTGCCTAATGTACGCCGTGGCTGGCACGGCTCGTCGTGTAATTAAGGTGTGTCGACAAAACGCGGGAAAATATAAGCTAACCGTCAGCCCACCCCCGGCTTCATTCTGGCCCTGGGAAGAAAGGGAAAAGCTGGGCGTCTTGGCAAGGACCATCGGGCAAGAGGCAAAGCCCGTATACGAGTTCTCGTCGGCCGGCGTCTTCCCTTGTCGTCCCCTGCTTCTAGCGTTCTTAGCCGCCACGAGTGCATGGCCTGCAAGGAACGGAGGATCCGTCGAAAGAAGCCCAAGCGTGCTGACGCGGGAGGCGAGCGTGGGGGAGCTGGACATGGAGGTTGACGGGATCAATGCCCGGCCGGGGGGGTGCGTGAGAGCGGGTGGCTGGCCGCCTCGCCTCAGGTATGGCGGGCGGCTTGCATTCGCCTAATACCTAGCTGTGCAACTGCCGTCAGGCAATTATTCTCACTGCTTTGTCAAACTTCTATTTTTGTGTTTCGGCGCGTCGGAACATCTACAGGTAGGTACTGTCACGGCAAACACGGGCTGGCTCGGCTGCAAGGAAGTTGAGAGTCGCGTCAGCCGGCTTCTAGAATCATGAGTGAATTTGGAGCCTTGCTCGCGCGCATGAATGGGGAAGCTAAGATTATTGAATGCCCACAGCATCCATGTAAGGCCCTTTTGCGGCACCACTGGGAACCCTGCCCTCCGCACCCGCCCCTTGTCGCCGTCGCGCGATCTGCGGGCGAACCACCAAACGTACAATCCGTAACGCGGAGTAACGCACCCAAATGGTGGTTTCCGGGGCCTTTTGCGAGGGTGTCTTGGCCTATCAACCTCTGTGCTTATCTCGCCATGGCCAGTGGCCGAGGTTGAGACCCAACAGGTGCAATGGGATCAAAATCCTCGTGACATAGCTATCTGCGCCGCCGTCATCCCGTCTTGAAGAGCGAAAGAGGCGGTGGCATCAGATGAAGGGTCGCCTTGGGCTGGAAACGGAACAGTGTGTACTTTTTCCGGCCACCAATGTGTCTGGAAGCATGGATGGGTCATGGCTACGGCTTACACCAGACTTTAGCTCGAATACATCCACGGCGAGGCAACGTCCTTTCAAGGTTGTTGGCTGGCACTTGGCTCCCCCCTACCTGTATGCATGCACCTCCCTTTCTCGTAATCTCACCTGGAGGCCTGCCGCCCGATACCACCCTCCTAGCCGCAGATGCTGCGTGAATCCTTCAGATGGCGAACCGCGTTTAAAGCGGCCCATCCCACCACTCCTTCTTGTTCATGTCCTGCTGACATCCCCCTCTTCCTCGGCTCCCCCTGACGGCCAGCAACGGGGCAAACCTTGTACACTCATACAGAGCAGCAGCTCAACCGAAGCTGCACTCAGGCACAGCCATGACCTCCAATACAGAGCCTGCCGCGCCGCGCCTCTCGGACGCCGAAGCGCGCGGTGCGTCGCACGCCGTCCCCAAGGAATCAACTATGGTTCCCGACGAAAAGTTCGCGACGAACACGCCCGCCGCCGAGGAGTATGGCACATCCCAAGCCATTCCAAAGGAGACGACCTTGGTTCGCAATGACAATTGGTTCACGCGCAATGGTCTCAACGCGGAGTCCTTCAAGAAAGCTCACTATGGCTATGGCATCGTCGAGCTCGAGCGGCCTATGAAGCCACGACACTTGCACATGATCGCCATCGGCGGCTCCATTGGCGCAGGCTTCTTCGTCGGTTCTGGTGGCGCTCTAAGCAAAGGAGTAAGTCCTCCAAGCCGCGACTCCATGATGTCGCCGAACCCTTTCCCGAGAATCTCTCTACGAGTTCGCTTTACCATGCCTGGCTCTTGCTCTTGCTGACTAAAAGCCTTATCCATAGGGACCTGGTAGTGTGTTTATTGATTTTCTGATCATTGGTATCATGATGTTCAACGTCGGTAAGTTCGTTGCTTCAGCAAATGGGAGAAGGCACCCACGCAGCCTAGTTGGCAACACTTTGTCAACCGCCTCATCAATCTCTCTGCTGCTATTCTCAATTTTACTATATTGATACAATGACTTACAATTGAACAGTCTATGCTCTTGGTGAGCTCGCTGTCATGTATCCCGTGTCGGGTGGCTTCTACACCTATTCGGCTCGCTTTATCGATCCGTCCTGGGGCTTCGCTATGGGCTGGAACTACGTGTTTCAATGGGCCGCTGTATTGCCCCTGGAACTGACTGTCTGCGGCATTACAATTCAGTACTGGAACCCTGATATCTCGGTTGGCGTGTGGATTGCCGTCTTCCTCGCTCTCATCATAATCATCAACGTCTTCGGAGCGCTTGGTTATGCCGAAGAGGAGTTCTGGGCATCGACCTTCAAGCTCACCGCAACCTGCATTTTCCTGGTCATTGCTTTCGTCTGTGTACTAGGTGGCGGTCCTAAGGGCGGTCGATACGATGAATATTGGGGTGCTCAGTTTTGGTATGACCCCGGCGCATTTAAAAACGGCTTCAAAGGCTTCTGCGCGGTTTTCGTTACGGCTGCCTTCTCCTTTTCCGGAACCGAGCTTGTCGGTCTCGCCGCTGCTGAGTCTCAGAACCCCGTCAAGGCGCTTCCAGGAGCCATCAAGCAGGTCTTCTGGCGGATCACACTCTTCTATATCCTCGGCCTCTTCTTCGTCGGTCTGCTCGTCGACTGCAACGATCCTGGTCTGCTCTCCGATAGCGCTTATGCCGACCCTAAGGCCTCCCCCTTTGTGTTGGTTGGCAAATACGCAGGCCTGAAAGGTTTCGATCACTTCATGAACCTCGTTATTCTCGTTTCGGTCCTTTCTATTGGCGTTTCGGGCGTCTATGGTGGCTCACGAACGCTTACAGCCTTGGCCCAGCAAGGCTATGCCCCCAAGATATTTACCTACATCGACAAGTCAGGTCGCCCCTTGCCTTCGGTCATCGTTCTTATTCTTTTCGGCTTTGTGGCTTTCGTAAGTCTCAGTGCCACGGGTCCTAAAGTCTTCGACTGGCTCCAAGCTCTATCAGGTCTCGCCGCCCTCTTCACCTGGGGCTCGGTCTGCTTGGCCCATATCCGATTCCGCAAGGCATGGGCGTACCACGGCCACACACTCGACGAAATCCCCTTCAAAGCTGTAGGCGGCGTTTATGGCTCTTACCTCGGATTGTTCCTCAACGTGATTGTCTTGATTGCTCAGGTAAGAGCCACTCCGCGTCGCTTTTCTCTTCTACCGACCTGTTTGGTATAAATATTTACCAACATATGCTAACTATGAAATGTCCAGTTCTACACCGCCATTGCCGCTCCTCCTGGCGTCGCTGGCGTTGGCACCGCCGAGGACTTCTTCAAGCAGTACCTGGCAGCACCAGTAGTGCTCTTCTTCTGGCTTGTCGGATATCTGTGGAAGCGTGAGGGCTGGCTCAGAACGGCTCAGATAGACGTCGACACCGGCCGACGTGAGCTGGATTGGGACGAGATTAATGCCTATCGAGCCACTGTTGCTTCGTGGCCGGCGTGGAGACGAATCATGCATGTTTTCTTTTGATGCGTTGGCGTTGTTTATGGACCGCCCTGTTGGTTTATCCACAGGAGTTGTTCTGAAAACAAGCTTCTGCTACGCGTCATTTGGTGCTTGAAATATAGCTTCTGCAGTTAAGATTATTACCCGTCAAGCTTTTGCTACCGCATTTCTGTGTTTGTCAGTAATTCGCAATCCAAACTTCCATAGCAATGGAATTTCCGCATTACCCCCAACGAGAAAATTTGCCTGAATAACGATTTAAATGGGGGGCGGCGAAGCCTAGTGTACTATCCCAGACTGATAAACAAAGGTCCGGAGGAATCCGAGTTTATTGTTATATTTCGCAATGGATGTCTTGCAAAGACTTAATACCTCGAGCGGAGGCAACAGCGGCATCATTTTGCATTAACAAGGATTATTGTTCGTGGATTGGTCACTTTCTAGACGTCAAGCTCCCCGACCGTGACTTGTCTGCAGCATTTACCGTCAATCTCCCAGTCTATGTAGACGACTGTGGAAAATGTTGCCTGTGCGTCGCTCTAGGATGATATGAGCCCCTCAAATAACAACAGATATAGTATATCAACGTGCCAGGGAATCTTGATTTATAGCCTTCTTGGAGCGGATGACGTAACTCTTCACTCAATTTGTAGCAAAGAAGTAGCGTTCATGGGCTCATGCCACAAACTTCTCGGGGTGGCCTGATGGGAGAACATCGGCCACCGTCTCGTCGGTTCCTCTAAGATCATCCTCGACGGCCACGTGGTCTCGAACCTTAAGGAATATGACAGGAGCAGCAACGACGAGAGAGACGCTGAGAAGGACCCAATTGCTAATGAACTCAGACTTGAAAGAAAGCTTTCGGGAGTCGAGATTGGCCATGATGGCAGCGCCAACAGACTGGATTCCCTTGTAAAACCCGACGTAGTTTGCGGAGCGGCGACCGGAGTTGGACAGAGCGCCCATGAACCTAGTGAGACGGTCAGGAACTGCGGACGAAAAAATAAAGCAGCAAAAGGCTCAGCCTACCAGTAGACGCTAGCCTGCCAAGCAGCGTCGTAGAATCCGTAGAAAATGTATAGGAACATCGGCCCAACGTAGCCCGGGGTGGTCCAGTCAGTTGGCTCATACGAGGGGTTGAGTTTTGGATCAACAGTTTCGCGAGTGTATCCTTCCTCATAAGCGTAGCCGCCACCCCAAATGGCAAAGGTGAGCACAACAAGGACAACCCATGTCAACTTTGCCCTCAGAGAACGACGAACGCTGTCGATGTCGAGAAGGTATCCCCAAATGACTGCAGCGATGATCTGGGCCAGGTAGTACAGGAGGTTGTTGAGAGCCTTGGTCCGCGTATCGAAACGAGCACCATTGACGGCGTTCTGCTGGTAGACGTAAAACCAATTGGATGCGAAGAACATGGGGAACAGGAGCACGACAAAGGGTTCGAATCTGAGGGTTTCCCAAAGCCCAACCAGCTCGCTTTGCCAGCTGGGATGCTTCATGAGAATGACGCGACTGCCATCCGATCGAATGATGTCGCCTGCGTTGCACAGCAAAAGGGCGAGTACAGCGCCGCAGAACATGAGTACGATGAATCCGATGTAAGTCCCGTCAGTAACAGTGCTGTTTGATTTGACATTTATGTTTTCACCGAGAGGGATCTATGTAGCATGTCAGACATACACCATGAGATTGGTTCATCATTAGGGCATTGGTGTAAGAAGACGTGGAAGGGATCCAGGTTTAAAGAAGGGAGTGAGGGCTTACCAGACTGCCAATGACTGCCCCCATGTTGAATATTGCCCAGAACCAGGCAAAGTATCGTCCTTTTTGATTTTCGTTCGGGTAGGAGATCATGATCGTACCCTGCGCAGTCCACAATAGACCAGCACAGATGCCAAGCCATGTGCCGGCAAAGAGGTTGAATCCTCCAACATTATCGGCATGAACAGATACCAACAAGCTGATGGCGTAAATGCAGTATCCCACACCTCCGAAAGCAAGTGTCCATTTGACACCGAGTTTGTTGATGAAAGTTCCACCGAAGAAGCCAAACACCGCGAATGCACTATATAAAGCCGTGTTCTGATTGTGAAATTCGTTAACCTTCTTCACTATGGCATCGTCAGGGGGAGGACTTTGGGTCTTCCACTAACCATGTTATCTGCTAAAGTAGCATCTGTCTTTCCACCGCCACCCAAGCCACTAAGCGCATTGAACATGCCGGGACACATGAAGCAAACAAAGGCTACCATTCCGAGCTGAATCTTGGGCGAAGCATACCAGGGAATTGTAAACCCAAAAATGCGACGCTGACGATACTTCCACCCCGGAGGCAGATCGATATCGTTGCTGCCGCCGTCTGCGGTGACAATAGTATTGTCACGGGATTCAACGTGTGCCAAAGTGTCAGGCACCGGCTCCTTAGACTCCATCCTCCCGGTTGGACCACGTTCGGCAGACATTCTGGCGGAGGATGCAGGCTCGTCCATTGTAGAGCCTACAAATGTTTGAATCGTAAGGGTCGTCTTCCTAAGTACCTCTCAAGACAATGTTAATTACTGGATGGGGCCATGAACATAAATACAAAAATTGGCTGTCAGGAGGGGCGGGCGACGGATTAATGCTATTCTTGGGAGGTAGTGCGGGGGATACGAAGAGCTTCCAGCTGATGCTACCTACCCGTGCAGACATGGCGTGTCGAGTGAACCACCAACGTCAGGGAGTTGGTTTACGGTTTGCTCCGTGGGGGCATGCATCGTTCCATGCCAGCAGACGTGACAGTAAGCTCTCATCTCTCCCCCGAGAATCAACAATGTATGGTTACATTCCCATGTCACAGAAAGGAGGGCATGTAAATCAGCCGTAGCCTACAAATTCGGCTTTCTATTCCGCTGGGGAAACCAACACTCAAACTGTCTATTATTGGTGCCCACCGACGGGTGTATCGGCCACACCCAGGCTCACCTGCTTAGCACTTATCCACCTTGGGAATTCGCCGAACTGGGATGACTGCGAATGTTGTTGAGCAACGTTAAACAGCAACCTGGAGGTAAAATCTGCAATGGCGTTGCATCGGTCATCGGCCAAAGATTCAACGGGTATGGTACCCATGTTCGATGCTCTCAGCTCAGGGGCGTCCTAAAGGATCAAGCAATCCCTTGCCTCGAGCCAATACGGATCGTAGACTAAGATTAAAGAAATCGCGGGGAGGGAGTTGTGGCTTGAAATGTATCACAGCGCTTACGCCGTACTATGTCAGCTAGCTGGGTTGCATCGGGCCGAAGCCCCTACCATGATTCCCTTGGCATCCCTGGCCAAGCCACCTCCCCGCCGATCCGTTGTCCAATGTTAGTCCTAAGTCTCACTGGCGTTGATTCTGCCCATACGAGAGAGTGTGTGTTCTTAAGTCAGCTAACGTCCTTGTAATACGCCGTACAAGCAAGCAGACTGCCCAGCTGAGATTACACTGAGATCACCTGCGTAGGGCGCCTAGTATCTGGTAGAGTCTTCAGATAACTTTGAGCCAGAATGGTCTGCTTACATCGTATACAAGGCCTGTAACGCAGCTCCATGAGGCCGAAAATTTGAGAGATACCGGATGCAACAATGTCCACAAGCAATCTAACGCCATGTCAAAGTCAAGGTTGTGATCGGGTGAGAAGGAGATGTGATACCATCCACCGCTGTGCTCCTATCTGATTATTGACCCTAGACAGCCACGTTTGTGCCTTTTCACGTCGCTTTAAATATACATACGGAGTACGGAGTACGATTAGAGCCATGGCCGTTTCCGAGCTGTCTCAGCAACTTCCCCCCACTAGTCGTCTTCCTAGCTTGGGCCGTTCCCAGCGCAACATATGTATACCCCCTCTACCACCAGGCCAACGACGCGTCTCGGAAAGTATTGGTCATACAGTGCAAGTCTCCACTGCTGGCGTGGAACCTCCATTCATCCAAGAAATCAATGTTCGTAAAGCCGGCCTTCTTATACACAGTCGTAGCCACAACCTCAAACATGTCCCGACCGTTGATAACAGGACCCCACGGCTTGGGTGCAAGATAGTGCGAATCCGACAAGGGAACACCATTTACCAAGCTTGGGAGGTATGATTCGAGGGTAACTGGCTGTCCATTTGGAGCAGACTGTCGGCTCGTGAGCGTGGTCTGATTTCCCAGCGAATCCCCGCCAGGGCCGTGAACGTCGACCAAATCGAAGAAGGCAGAGTCTAGCGCTTCTCCTTCTGTTTCATCCCGTCTCTCAGACGACCGTCGCTTATTGGCTTTCGGCCGGAGATGGTCGTGTACATGATCTGCAAATCCGATCAAAGCCGGCATCCGGAAGATTTCAGCGTCAGAAATTCCCGTCTCCCTCTTCAGCGTATCAATGTTCGCTTGCATACGCTGTGCACTTATTTCGGCGGCTTGGATGTTCGACTCAGTCGCCAAAAACTCGTCGATAGAAGGCCTGAGCAGACTTGGCGTGCTCTTTTCGGCGCTGATGACGGCCTCGTTTCCGAACCCGCGCTTTTGAGCCTCTCTCAGGAGCGTGACGCCGAGCTGTGGATCGACGGCCACGACGCTCCAGCCTCGTGGGGTTTTCGCAGGCACAAACTGTATCATCTCATCAATGTGCTTGACAAAGAGCCAGGTCGAGTCCAGCACGAGAGGGTCCTGTAACTCTTGAGCACGGAAGAACTCCAAGGCCCGAGGGAAATTCGCCTGGTCGCCTCCCACGATAACCCTTCCGGCCGGGTATTTCTTGCCATTGAATTCGTAAGGAGGGATGGCTTCAATGTTTCCACCAGCCTGGAAAGTGTCATCCTTGCCTCGCTTGGCGCCTAGGACAGCATCCAACCCGCCGACCCCGTCCCCTCGAAGCTGCGTGTATATCAAGCGCACGGCATCGCGCGCATTGCGGCGACCTTCGATCATGACGCGCAGTGAGATCGGCCCGTTGGGTCCCGGCATGCTCGTGTAGCCAGGCTCAAAGTAATCTTGAGCCCAAGGGTCTGCTGTGGGAAGCCGATTGAGCGGACCTGGGATCCCCGCCTTTTGCATGCTCGATGCAATGCCGCTCATGAGAACTTCAATGGCCTCTTTGACCTTTGCGGGGAAGTTGGGGAAGCCTGACGAAAAGACTTTTTGAATAGCTTGCCGATGATGATGGATCATGACCGGGGCGACTCGCAGCATGACGGCATCTTTGGATGTGGCTGACCCATCTTTGACGGTAAATTCAACCTTTGCTCTACCATCCCAGCCGCCAGCGCGTCGAGGCTCGCGGGCATCGATTCCCAGAGTGAGACCCTTTGCAATCTCATCGGCAGAAAAGACGGTATCGTTGGTGACAATCTCCCAGCCGTCGCCTCGGGGGCGGAAAATACGGACGAGACGCCGACTGACAGGGTCCGTGACTGCTATGGTAGCCGTCGCCGACTCGCTCAAGCCGTTGATGGGCATAGTGCGAATGGGAGCCATGTATTTGGGAGCCCGTTGAATATCATCTGAAGCATCGTGGCATTGGGCCAAGAGTTCAATGGGAGTTCTGGGATCTCGGGAAGGCTCCAGTTGCGCGCAGCGGCCTCCTGTGTCGCCAATGTTTGCAAGGAATATGGCACCTGACGTCTCGGACCAAGTATCTTTCCCATCAACGTCAGTCGAAGCATCGATATCGACTACGCCATCGCGGTTCGTGTCAGCCCGAATGTCGGCTTTGAATGAGGCTTGACCAGTGCCCTCCGGGGCCTGGGGATCTGCCAAGCGGCGCGAGCTGACACATTTCTTGACGTAGTCCCAATCGACCGGTTTCCCGTTCGCCGTGGACTCGGAAATGCAAACTCTGGCTTCTCGCTGACAGGCCTCGTAATCTTCGTTGTACCCCACGCAGAGCTGTTCCTTGGTGGGTGGGCGAGATTGCTCGGCAGGAGGCTTGGATGCGGCTGGTCGGAGACCATCCATGCACTTGGTGACAAAATCCCAGTCGACTGATTTCCCGCCCGCCAGTGACTGAGAGATGCATTCCCTTGCGTCACGCTGACAAGCTGCCTCATCACCGTTATAGTTGACGCAAAGCTGTTCCTTTGTAGGGTTGCTCTGCCGCCCGGTAAGCGGTCCTGCGAAAGCCACGCCAGTCAAACTAGCGAGCACCAAAGGACTGGCCTTCATAGTATCTGGTGGGCTTTGATAGCCAGGTTGATTGCGAGAAGTTGACGGCCTCAGACCAGTACTTCCAATTAACTCAAGTAGATGTAAAGAGCGACTGGGGTATTCAATATCATGTATGAACGGACGTCAAGGTAAGGAGCGACTGGATCTGGAGAGAAAGATTGAATGAATGAGGATTAGTTTCCTGCCGACAGTTGAAGAGGCGGAAGGAGGAGGATATAAGTATGCAGACCAGCATGACCGAGCTGTGCTACAATGAACCGCAACCGTAGTCAGCGTTGTGAGTACGTGTAGCCACAGCCTCAATTGTGAATAATTCCAAGCCCTGCGGATGGAGTCATTGTCATGCCATTCATGCGACATTGAGACTATAGAATCTTTTCGGACAGGGGCTTTGTTCCACCTCGTCGCGATTGTACATATTCTTTGCCAAGGACACTGACTCGCCTGTGACAGAATGCGTGGCTGGAGCAGCCATGACAGTCGGGTGGTAACTTTTTATTTAGTGCGGATATGGCCGATGCTTGAATGCCAAGGCAATGGGTATGCGAATTGGAAATGACTGATAAGAATTTCTCGAGATCTTCTTTCGGACATCCCATGTCTTCGGCCATCCCATGGCCGTCCCATAATACTCGCCAAACACTTGCAGCACAGTAAGGAGAAGCCAAAAAAAAAAAAGTTATAGATTGTAGTACTATCTGAGGTCAAGAGAGTTAAGGGGATATCTTGTGCCATGGCTCGGTTGCGATTGGATACGCGGTGGGTAATTGAACATCGTTACTTGCCCTCGGCTATCCAAGGATACAGTTACGTCGTGTCCCCAATAGCAGTTCAGATTCTCGGCTTCTCTCATATTTGACAATCACGGTGTGTTAAGGCTTCAAATGACCAGGTCTGTTCAGCCAAGAATGGAGCGCACGAAAAGATTTGCTGTGTTCGCTCAGAAGCCAACGGCGAGGATATCAACCTACTCAATGTCGCACCAACAGCAAGAATAACAAGTGTCTACCATTAATGTCATCGAGCGCTCAAATCCAGTACTAGTCCAGCTCAATCCCGCTTCGGCTGCAAGGCATCACTGACCCGTTTCCCCCAGACGCCGACTCGGAAGAACCTCACCGCCATCCTCTCACTCAACCACGCCGGTATCCACGTCGACACCCACCCAAGCAGCGACATGCCGCCCGCCCAGAACCAATCGGGGGTCCCGCCCACGAGCCCGCCGAGCCAACCCTCTCCCTTCAGCGCGGCACTGACGAGCTTCCGCGCGTACACCTCGGTCGGCATCGTCGCGTTGGTTTGACTAAACGTAAGGCGCCAGCGGAAGATGTCATCGACAGGCCTGTACAGCGAGTCCGGCGGCAGCACGCGGTCAAAGTGGCTCGCGATGTTGGAGCGTACGGTACCCGTCATGGCCACCATGACTCGCACGCCGAGCGGGCGCAGCTCCAGGCGCAGGGCGCGCGAGTAGACGTTGATGGCGCCCTTGGTGGACGAGTAGATGGCGCCGAAGAGGTAGGGCATCACGCTCGAGATGGACGAGATGTTGATGATGAGGCCGCGCGCGGGAATGAGCAAGCTGATGAAGGCCTGACACATGAGCATTGGGCCAAAGACGTTGGCCTCATACGTGGCGCGCACGTCATCGAGCTCCATATCCAGGGCGGGAATCGTGTGTGTACGGCCGCTGACATGGGGTTATCATCATTGCGAACAGCCAGCGCGAGACAATGGGTGCTTACGCGTTGTTGATGAGAATGTCGAGCTTGCCGTCGGTGATCTTGGCCACCTCAGCCTTGCAGGCGGCGATGCTGGCCGTGTCCGTGACGTCGAGCTGCACGACGCTCATGCCCATGTCGGCCATGCCCTTGAGGGGCCCAGTGTTGCGCGCCGTGGCAATGACATGGCAGCCTGCGTCGTCGATGTCAGCTCCAGACGTATGACGGGAAACAAGTCACTGGCAAGGCACCTCTTCTGTGAAACTCCAACGCCAAGGCATGGCCGATGCCTCCGGGCGAGCAGCTGGACAGCAACACCAGGTCAGCATGTGTTGTAGTAACGCTCAAGTGGCATCAGGATAAGGGATAACTACGCACCCCGTAATGAGGACGGATGTCTTCCCTGCAGACATGTTGACGCAATGACCGAGTGAGGTGAGGAGCTTTCGTGCGGGAATCCGGTGAGAGAAGAAGCGTCAGATCACGTTCTGTCGACGCGGCCGCAGTTTGTTCTAGTGGGCGTCGGCGGCAGACAAGCCTCGGCCCAGACGCCACCAAGATGTCGAGGCCGCGCGGGGGCTCCACGACGGCTGCAACCCTCCACTAAATCGTGTCGGCTCCGGGGACTGAGTTTTGGATAACAAGCTCCGCTCCGCTCCGCTGCTCTCTGTCTCTGCGTGGATGGTTCCCGGCGCTTTTCATATGTAGAGGTTGGACATGGGACGCCGATTCCGCGTGTGCTCGGAAACGGCCGTCCCTGACCCGGCATTAAGACTGGTCGCGAAGATTGGCGTCAAGAATTCATTAAAAAAAGGCGTAATATTATTCAGGGCCCCGGGCTGCCCGTTGCTATCAATTGCCTCCCATGAGCCAAGCGGGTTTCCCTGCCATGAACCGAAAAAAGACGCCGTCGCTAATGCGGATCTGCGCCACCGGCAGCTGTCGTGAAGATTTTCCACCATTTATTAAGTAGCCATCGGTGACCACGGACTACCTCCGCATGTGATACTGCGCCGGTGGCTCCGAGCCCTGCATCTCTACCGCGTGCACCGGCGCGCTCGTCCCGTCCATCTCGTACGCGTACGCGGCGTGGCCATGCGGTGGCAGCTCCGCCACGCCGGTGGTGTCGGCCGGCGGCGGCGCAAACGGCCCCGCGTACGATTCCGGGCTCTTGTACGCCGGCGACCACGTGCCGGGTTTGGACTCGATGTCGCTAAAGCGGTTGAAGTCGGACGACGGCTCCGTGGGCGGGTATGTCGTTGGCGTCGGGTGCTGGTACTCCTGAGGCGAGAGCATTGGGTGCGCCTCTTCCCGGGCGCGTCCGCTGCGCCGCCGCAGGAGGAAGAAGGCGAGCGCGCCCAGCACGGCGACGCCTGCGACTGAGGCGCCCACCGCGATGCCGATGGTAGCGCCGCTCGACAGCCCGCCGCTGCTCTGCTGGTCCTGGTCCGCGGCACCAGTGTCCGTGGGCGCCGGGGGCGTAACCGTCACCGTCACGCCTCCGGTCGTCGTCGTCACCATGGCCGTCGCGCTCGTCTTTGGTGCCCTCGTCGCCGTAGGGCTCGCTGTCGGCTTTGTCGACACGGTGTCGCCGTTGGCCGCCGCGATGAAGTCGCTCTGACTAACGCTCAGGGGCGTACCCGAGTCTGTACACGCCTGGAGCATGGTCTTGTACACCGCCTGCACGTCGTCTTTGTCGTCCTGTCCCAGACACTTGGCTGTGTTGGTCACGAAGCTACCTTGGTTGCTACACAAACATGTGTTGATCTGGGCCGCGTCGCTGCCCTGGCAATTGGCCACACTGGCCGCCTGATTGAGACATGGTTGTGAGTTTGGAGGATAGAATGTGAAGCTGCTCTGGAGGGCAAGGGTTGACGAGGTGAGGAGGCTCAGGAGGACCAGAGGAGAGGCGGATCGTAGCCGTAGCGGTGCCATTGTGAGGGATCTGTTGCCGTAGCGGTTTGGCTCAATTGGACGCCAGAGGCGCAGTCGTCAGTTGCTCGCGTATTATTCGTTCGACGTGATCATGAACGCCAAGGCTCTCAACGGTGCTCAGGAGTTGCGCGTGTGCTCGCCAAATCCGTCAATGGACGTCGCGAAGTCTTCAGTCGCCGACGCAGAATGATGAAAGAAAATGAAACAGGCCCGTCGACAGCACCTGCAATTTGGGACGAGCGCACCACCGCCGCCAGGGAGCCCAACCAGGGAGTCCTTTAAGGCTGACGGCGCCCCAATTAATGACCTCCGAAGATCGCCATGAGGCCAATCAACTGGCTTCGTAGGCCCGGAGAAGTACGTGCCCGGCAGGAGATGGTTTAGGCGAATATCGTCCCAGCCTCAGCCCCATATGCGCGCAGGGGGAGCCTGCAAATTTCGACCTTTGTTGTTGTTGGTGTGCCATTTTTAGCACTCGTCGTCGGGCCGCATCCACCAGCCTCTCCTCCAGAGACTTGAACTGGTGCCGGGCAACTTGCGACCTCGTGCGATGAAAGCAAATGCGCCCTGCGGCGTAGCACGTGGGATCAGGGTCTTGGAATCATCTCCATTCGCAGGCGGACTGCGCGATTGCGGGTGACGACATCTGGCGCCCGTTGCTTGCTGTGTGCGTGGCGGCTTCGCAAACGATGGTGACGGAGCGCACGGACTGGCCCTGGCTGGTAATGGGCTCTGTCAGTACGGAGTACCTTCTCGCAATTCATGAGAAACGTCTGGCCAGCAACTCGTGGGGGCGAGAGTTCGTGGCAGTGATAGCAGTGACAGACAGAGGAGTCAGCATGCGCCATGCCTCCGGGTTTAAGTCGCCTGGCGCTCCCTTAGCTGCAGAATGATCGCTCTCCTGCTGTTCCTGCCGATCCTCCCATCTAAAATTGCCCTTTTATCCTAGCGTCAAGGTCCTACCACAGAACCACCAGCCCGCGGAGATGCGCTCTTACAAATCACTTGACGTACACACAGCCAGTCGGCTGGCACAGGTCTCTTCATCGTGCCTGTACTCCGTACATGAGCGGCTCCTCGTACACCTACCTACTGACCGGTGACTTACATTTACTGACTGGTGGCCGACAGCTTGGAGCGAGCCTCGAGCCCTTTGCGGTCTCGTCGCTGCCGAGGTGAACGAGCTGCCAAAGGTGTCCGTCAAGGCCGTGGGAAAGGCGAGGTGTGCCTAGATTCGAGTAGGTAGCTGGCCCGCCACCCGGAATGACGCCAGAATGCCGTCCATCTCTTGGCTCCATCTCGGGCAAACAGCCCATCAGCTCCCCCGTGAAGCACGAGTACACGACGACGCAGCGTAACGAGCACTCTACATGCAGTGTCAAGTTCCTCGAGCAATCGCAACGCGACGCATGAGATTGACTCGTCCCCGACGAACCTCCCACCCCCCGGGGAGACATACCACTCCACGTCTGGAGGCACACGCAGGCGCATGAGAAGGGCCGTTTCTGGCAGGATTTGCGTCGGCCCAGCCCGTTCTCCCAGGAGGCTGGTCGGGCACCTCCTGGTCCCCGACCCCGCCAACCCGCTGCGCCGGCTCGCTCAGTTCCCGTCCGTTAAGTGCGAACAGTCGGGAATTGCAGTGGTTTATGACATCAGGTCGCCAGATTCACGCTTCGTGGCGGCAGCCCTTCTCCCGAGATGGATGGACCCTTGGGTCATTGTTTGCCCGCGTGGGGTGCAAGCAGAGCCTCTGGAGCTCGGGGCCCCTCCTTTGCGCTGCTCCTCGGTGGGGGGCAATGACGATGTCACCAGATGCCCTGGGCCTGCAGCTGGACACTAGCGGGGAACGCATGGAGAGGGAGGAGGCGATCTTTTTGGCAATCCGATGCTGCCGTGCCGGATCCCGTCCAACTCGTTGCATTCCGGCTGGTAATAAGCTGGGCCTTGGCAGCTGCCCGGGCGTCTGGTGTTGGAGAGAGCAGCCAGTCAAATCGCCGAACGCCGGGCGATTGGACTGCTGCGCTTGGCGATGACAACAGAGCCAGGTTTTGCGTTCATCCTCATCGTCATACTTCCCCTTTAGAGCAATTCTGCGAGGTGTCGGACGAAGCCCCCCAAAATCCTCGCCGAGCCATTTAATCATGCCATCGAGTCAGAGTGCTGCCATGGGCGTGCAGCTGCTGTGGCTCGTCCCGCCGGGATTAGCCACGGGCCTGCGGGCCTTTTCACCTCACATCACCTTCTTTAAGGTAATGACGGACTGACGTAGTCGCGGATCATGGCGGTAGGGTTCGCTGGGTGGGGGCCCAGATCCGAGCTGACGGATCCTGGACACCATCTCTGGCGGTGCGACGGAGGAACGGGAAGGCAAATCAGGCTTACGAGGCGTTGCCCGTTGCATATTACTGATCGACTCCCCGATCCCGTGAAGACGTCCCATCTCGTCACCGTGTGCCTGAAATACAGCATCGATGAAGCCGGCGTCCGCCAGGACCGACCTCCCTCCGCCAACTACTCCCAGAGCCATCGTATATGCCATCCGTCCAAGATGAGCACCGTCGCCGATCAGCAGCCGTCCGCGAACAGCAGCAAGATCCGCAAGCTCGTCGGCCGTCTGCGCAGCAATAGCACAAGGACAACTCCCACTGCTTCGGCCGAGTCCTCACCAACCATCAGCCGCACGTCATCGTTTCGCCTTCACACGCCGCGGGCCTCACCGTCGCCCACGTCTGCGGGCCGCCGCCGGCCCAGGACCGCCAGCGCCCAGGAGGCATTGGCAGCCGCCTCGCTCGAGTTCTGGAACGCCGCGTACGATGCCCTGCGCGACGACCCGGGCAGCGCCGGCCTCGTCACGGCCTACGAGACCATCATCTCGCAGGAGCTGCCTGACAACCTCAAGCTCGGCGGCGCAAACTCGTCGTTCCGCGGCAAGACGCCCGAGCAGCGCCGCGAGCTGCTGTCCGCAATAGCCACCGCAGGCTTGCGGAAGAGACGCAGCTCCAAGGCGAGCCAGGCCGACGAGCCGGCACGGAGGGTGCTCAACGCGGCCAAGCAGGCCGTTGAGGGCGTCTGGCCGGCGTACCCCGGGGCCGCCGTGGCCTGGGCAGGCTTCTGCACATTGACACCGGTATTTCCAACCGTTTACGCCACCTCGCGTCTCCGTCATGATGTTGACCTGACATGATTGCAGCTCCTCCTCGATCCCATTATGCAGCGCGACGACTTCCACGCCGGCCTCGTCCACGTCGTCGGCCGCATCCCTTTTTATATGCACCTCGCTCAGCTGCCACCGGGCGAGCCCCAGCAGTTCGAGACGTTCGTCCGGCTGTACCGCCGGGTGCTCGAGTTCGAAATGAATTGCGTCTGCGCCACGGCGAGCTCTTGGAACGCCGCCGCCAAGAACGTCGTGGGCTGGTCCGGGCTGAAAAAGCTCACGGAGACGATTCTCGATCTCGACGACAAGGTTGCCGCGATGCTGACGCGACACAACGCGGTGGAGCTGGGGAACCGGTTGCTGGAGCTGGATGCGGATTTGGACATGTCGTCGCCGTTGCCGTCGCTGGTGCACGGTGACGACGAGCACCCCGGGCCGGCGCCGGGGCCTTCGGACAAGGGGTCTCACGATGCGCCGGGGCCGGCACCGGCCCAGTCTCCCCGTCAGCCGGACGACACCGCAGGAAAGCACTAACTCTTAATACCCCCTTCGCGAATTTCGAGTGCAAAAGTCTATATCCATAATGCATCATGTACATAAAGCGCCAAAAGGGGCTTGAAACGCCGTCCAGGCTTCATGTTGATTATCGTGTTCGGAGTTTGGCGTCTCATCAGACAAAATGCCATGGTTGCGCGGCAACTACATGCCGCCTCTACTGTACCTTGATACCAATCTAATTCGGAATGTCGCGACACTATTCTCGTGCAAGAGCTGCTGCCTTCCCGTCGCATGTCAACATCACCAACCGAAGGGCGAGATAAATCGCTAGCGCCCACCCCATTGCCCGCCGCCTAGGTTTGCTGCTGACAAGCCGTCTTGGTCAGCACCACTAATACCATAAAATTAAGCAGTAAAAGTATGGAGAACCCGAGATCGTATAAAGACGACATATTTGCAGCGAGATTCCAAGCATAAGTCGCGATATGCGGCATGTGCATGCGAGAGCACTGAGCAGCATCCGACGACTTGCCCTGTCGCCTGCCAGCGGCAACTCCGCCGCTCCAAGACAAACTCCGCGCGAGCCGGCGTTCAACCCGCCACGGCATCTCGCGACACCTCGCCGACACTCGCAAGCGGCAACCGTCAATATGGCCGACGAGAACAAGTCGCAAGATGCTCGGTGTGACACCGGCAAATCCGATGAGCCGCTACCGCCGCTGTCCGATCGCGACTTTCGCATCTACAACCAAATGGCCGACAAGATGGAGGCTTTTGTATGCCACCTCGATCGCCCCGTACCACTTTCACGGTGAGAACTCACACTCTTCCAGCACAACTACTTCCGCTCCTCCTGGACCCTTCTCTGGACCGCCTGCACCACCTCCCGGCGTCCCCAAAACATGACGCTGCGCCAGTTCCTTGCCCAGGGCCTCTCCTTCGCCGAGCACCTGGCCACCCACCACGCCATCGAGGAGGAGTTCGTGTTCCCGCGCCTCGCCGCCCGCATGCCCGAGTTTGACCCGCGCCGGGGCGACATGGTCGCGCAGCATGCGCGCATCCATGCCGGGCTTGAGGCGTTCGAGAGCTACCTGAAGCGCTGCCAGAAGGGGGAGGAGGACTTTGAGATGGGTGTGCTCAAGGACAAGATGGAAAGCTGGGGCGACGTGTTATGGGCCCATCTGGACGAGGAGGTAAAGGCGCTGGGGGCGGAGAACATGCGGAGGTACTGGAGCAAGGAGGACATGATGAGGATGCGCATGTGAGCGAGCTATCCGCCAAAGCAAACGGGGATCACAGAACCATGATGAGCATCGCGCTGCGGAATAACGAGCAAAGCGGGAGTGTTGATCAAGAGGCATGCGTATGTACCCAATTTTCTGTTCATATAAGCTTGAAAGGGTCCCCAAGCAAACCATTCCAAGCCCAGAGAGTCTATCCGCCTTTCATACAGCGGCCGGAAGTATCCAGAAAATAACAGCGAGAATGACAAGGGAAGAAGAAGTGAAGTAGCATCGAACGTCGCATCCAATCTGTCAATGTCATTAGATCAGCCACCCCTTGTCGCGACGCTTGTGGCACGCCGGCCATCAATATTTCCCAGCCTTTTGATATCCTTTTCAATTCCTGGATGCTCCCTTCAGGCCGTCTCCCTCCATAGGTCCACCATTGCGCCGATTGACGGGTACGCCGCCAGCAGCGACACCGCGAGGTCGGGCAGCGGCCCGTTCTGCATGCTCCAGTGCACCGTCAGCGGCGCCCAAGCCAGGTTACGCGTGAAGTCCTTGGTCCAGCCGGCTGCCCACTGGGCATCCTTGGCGGCCACACCGCTGGTGATCTTGCGCGAGCGTTCGACGAGCAGACGCCCAAGCTCCATGCCGACATACAAGCCCCACGAACGTACGCTGATAAGGCCCAGCCTGCCCTGCGTAGCTGGCGAAAATGGAAGCGCCCCTTTGCTCGAGAGGTAGGCGATGTTCTCACACGCCTGGTATGATATGAGCGAGATGACCTGGGCATAGGCAACGGCGGTGTCGAAGAGATTCTCGGCCGCCGCGTCCTGCGTCTTCTCCTCGGTGCCCTTCTGCTGCTTGGCAGCGCGCGACTTGAGGATCAGCTTCTTGGCCGCAAAATACAGGCCCAACAACCCCCACAGCCTGCCCATTGTGCGCCAATCGCTCAGCATCGCCGCCAAGGCTTTGAAGCGACCACCTAGCTGGAGAGCAAGGGCGGCGAGGGGAGGCTGAGGCTTTGCCGAGGCCAGCACAACCGTAGTCGAAGGCGGCAGCTTGAAAGCCATGGCGACAAGCCGACGGGCCGAATGCTGGAGGACGGGCCGGCTCAGCGTCTCAAGGACGGAGCCGCTGAGCCGTGAGGTGTAGCAGAGGAAGAGCAGGACGACGTCGGTGCCTGCGCGGGTCTGCAGGCATCGGTAGAGGTGCGAGATGAAGGCATCGGCGTAGAAGGGGGCTGAGGCTAGAGCGGTGCCAATGGGAGCCTTCTTGCTCGGCGGAGGGCGCGACGGAGGCGCGGACGAGTCGATGGGCTCGCCCGAGGGCAGCGTCGTGAGGTGCTCGACTTTGGCGTCGGGTGCGGCAGCCATGGTGGAAGCTTCGGGATCGCACGGGGGTCGGCGTCAGCTTAATCGCTCGGATGCGCGCGTGGGTGTCGGCGCGAGGTGGCAGGCTGGATGGGAGGTTGACAAGCTGATGGGCGGGCTCTCGTGGGCGTCGCCGCTGCGTTCGAGGGCTATCGTCTGTCGTTGAATTGAATCGTCAAGTCGCAGAATGCCGCAGAAAGTACGAAGTATGTCAGGGTTGAATGGCATGCAGGCGCAACGGGGTGGTAGTGCAGCGCTCGGCAGCGCGAATCGGCGGAAGCTACCGCTGCCTCGGCATGCGGACCCCACCTCGGATCTGGGAGCTGTGCCTATGGTACGGATACTGATGAGGCCCGCGACGCTGACGAGGAGAGGGCAATGCAAGCAAACGTTGTACCGGCAGAGAGTCATAGGTCGAGTGTGAGTATTAATACCTCACGTATCAAGGTAGACACACCTTGTTCTTTGGAGTCTCTGAGGCCAATACTTGGCTCATTGCGTGGAATCGGCCGACTGCGACCCTGCCTATCCTTCCCGTTTCGGCGCGTCGCCTCTGCCTGTACGTTGAGCTTTGGCAGGTGCCGCCGGTGGTGCTCGCCGAGGCCCGCAGGGTCCTGCGCATCTGATCCGTGGCTGTGGCTGCCACCTACGGAGTACTTGCACTGTGACTGAGGCATTTGGCATCGAAGAGCCAGACCTGGATTGTGTGGGCTACATTCCTTGCGTACGCAACAGATGAACAATGCTTTTGTCGCCGGGCCTGATACCCTACTGTTTGTGTGGGCGCAGAGGAGTACGGCGAGCGCTTCCCCAGGTTCAAGCCACCGAAGGGCCGTGATTGAGGGGAGCAAAGCCCACGGCGGGGTCTGTGGAGCTACCCGTGACGCTGGCGGCCTCCATGCCACTGCGAGCTGCCCTGTGAAGCAGTGAAGCAGTCGCCAGTGCAATATGGGGGAAGGGAGCCAGCCGGCCTTGTCACAACTTGTTCCTTACCATCACGGGCATCTCAAGCTGCCGATTCAGCCATGTCTCCTTGGCGGCACGGCTCTCAATTGCTCTTCAGGCAGCCCCATCTGTTGCCATGCAGTTGGGCCGTAGCCAGCCGTTGTAGCCACTCAACAACGTGAGCATTCTGGCGAGCAATAGAGCTCGCCAAGTCCCGATCCGAGGCAACTCGTCCCGCTCTAGGCAGTAACGTGACACCGCGACAGCTTCGCGTCCATCATCACAGCTTCTGCTCCCCGTTCCGGCTCTTCTGCCTACGCGTCTGGTGGAGCTGAAGCGGAACGTCTGCGCCCGCTCCAGCTGGGCTAGGCTGGTCCGGTCACGATGGTCCGGAAAAGCGCGAAGCCACACCGGTGAGACTGCCTGGCTGGGGCAGGGGGCAGGCAGCATCAGCTCAAATTGTATACGAGCCGACCATACGAAGCTCATATATTAAAGTCGGCACGCCTCGCCAGGACGCACCCGACCATCGTCAACTTGTCACGCTGGCGCCTTGAACAACCTGTATTGCACATCCACCCATCGAATGCTTGACCCCTCCACCATGGGCACGAACCCCGCGAAGGTAAGTCGCTCACGCCCGTCTCTCTCCATGACCACTTTATCCTGTGCCCTGCCATTGATAACTTGGGTACTGATCAACTACGCCTCGTAACCGCAGTCAGCTGTCGCTGCTACTGCCGCCGCCGACGATGAGTTCCCCCTGAAGCGGCCAGGCTTCGGCCTGCCCCTGGCCTTCCTACCTGACCGCGATCAGCGGTTCCCCGTAATCATAGGCGACGACACCTACGACTGGAGGGCCCACACGTTGCTCATCCGCGAGGTCTGCATGCTCAAGGTCGTCGAAGACCTCACCAACAAGCCCGAGTGGTGGCGCAAGGTCCGAGACCCCGAAATTGCCGCCCGATGGAAGGCCGAGGCGAGCGCCCTCGACTGGCCCTCCTACCGCGACCATGCCGATTTTACGCCTGCCATGGCCGATGCTGTGAGTACTTACACCAACAGCCTCGTGCTTATGGAGGCTGCTCGCTTACGTATATTCAGTGTATCGAAGAAATTCGCAAAAAGGCAGATCTGTACGAGCGGACAGGGCTCATACCCGTCTTCGACTACTCGGCCTGCGTCATCAAGTCGGACTCGCTCCTCCCGGAAGCTCTCCGCGAGGAGCTCATGACGGCCGTCAAGCCGCTCGAGAACGTCCCTGAAGACCAAAAGGACTGGCACCCCGGCAGCGACGGCAAGGTGCTCGACTTGGTGCACCCGTCATTGTGGCCGCTTCTCTACGGCCGCTCGCGCATCCTCCCGGACAAGTGCATCAACATCGCCAACTGCCTCGAGCATGTCGGCGTCGGCGATGTCATCCCTGTCCCGGACAAGGCCGAGCTGACCGTGAAGAACCCGTACGGCATGCGCTCGACGCGACAGATCGAGTCCTTGTCCCTGCGCTTCCAGTGGTTGCCTTGCGAAGTTCTCATCGACGAGGCCGGACGGGCCAAAATCGACAGTTATGTCAACAACCTGCACCCTGTCGAGCATGCCGGGCTGTACCCCGTTATCGAGCGCTTCATCGAAAAGGCGCTTCCCGCGTGGGACGTCGTCTACCGCTGGCCCAAGGAGTTCCAGTTCCAGCGCCTGCGGACACAGCGGGCCGCCCCCAAGTGCTCGACAAGCGACGTCTGCGAAGAGCACTATGGGTGTCGACCCTCAAGTCGACCGCTCAACGACGGGGAGGAGCCTCGCGACGAGGACGAGGAGTACGAAGAAGGCTATGACGAATCGGAGCGCGGCAGGCTCGACATGCTCTGGTTCAACGAGACGCATCCGCCCGACGTGCCCGACGCCGCCACCGAGGCCGAGCAGGAGGACACCGCCGCTAAAGGCGGTAAGAAGAGCTTCTTCCATCTCTCGCCGAGTGACGTCAAGACCTCTGGTTTCTTTAGCGGCGCCTCCCGCATCCAGGTCATCGTCAAGCTCGCCAACATCCACCTTACGCCCGACAAGCCGACATACGACGGTGGCTCGTGGCACATCGAGGGCCAGGTCAACGAGCACATCTGCGCTACGGCGCTCTTCTACTACGACAACGACAACATCACCGACTCGCGCCTGGGCTTGCGCACGCCTGCCAACATGGAGGATCTATCCATGGAGCTGGAGTACGAGCAGAGTGACTTGCGCTCCATCTCTCGCACGTTTGCCCTCCAGGACCCATGGGGGGAGAGCATCGTGCAGGATGTCGGTTCCGTACTCACGCAGCCCGGCCGCGCTGTCTTCTTCCCGAACCTATTCCAGCACCGTGTGCATCCCTTCTCGCTCGCCGACAGGACGCGGCCGGGACATCGCAAGATCCTCGCGCTCTTTCTCGTCGACCCAGCCGTGCCCGTCATCTCCACGGCCAACGTGCCGCCGCAGCAACGTCATTGGTGGGCCGGTGAGGATCACATACGGCAAAGCGGGCGGCTGCCACCGGAGATCAACGAAATGGTGCTCAAGAACGTTGACGTCGTGGGCGTCGACGAGGCGCATGCTCTCCGGAAGGAACTCATGGCTGAGCGCACCGTGCTGCAGGACAAGACGACGGGAAATTTGATGAATGTCGGGTTCAGCTTCTGCGAGCACTAGGCTGGACTGTCAGTGTCAGGTCTCTGAGCGTTGGATGTAGAAGAAGTCGATGATGGGCTGCGTAGGAAGGCTATGAGGCTACAGATGCAAGTTGGAACACACTGCTATATGCCACCGGCAGCTCGATGATAGTCTATACAAGAAATGCGTCCGCCAGAAGTGGAACGAAATCGTTGACAATCTTTCCTTTCTTCCTGCTATGTCGGCGTCGCAGCCAACCCAGTGCGACGCGGCACAGGTTCGCCGGAGCGATGTGCGATGTTCAAACGCAAAGGTGACGACAGTCGGTGGCGCTGGAGCCCGGTGCTGTTGGCACGGTTCACGAGGTGCGGCCGGCTTGATTTGCCGAGCAGCTGAAGGGAAAGCCGAGGAAGCTCCTACGGTTTTGCAGCGCGGGAGACAGTTCACATCATCATCACAGACGCACAATTTGGAAGTCATTCTATATTTCCTTTTCTCTTCTCCTCTCTCATGCCGCTGTTCAACCTGGAAACAAGACACGTAGCGGCAGAGATGCCTCGCCCTTTTGCATTATCAAACGCAACCCTTCCAATCCATGCAAGACAGTTAAGAAAATTCCTCAAACAACGATGACGCCTCCCGCCAGCCTCGTGGACAGACACACACCTAACCCCTGACGGCCGCGCCCAGAGCACCGCCCGTGAACTGCGTGCCTCCGGCTTGCCTCTGCGGGTTGCCGCCGGTGCGCGGGCCGCCTCGGCCGCCGCCACGGCCTCCTCTTTGTCCACCGCGGCCGCGGCCACCCTGGCGCTCAAAGGCGTTGGAGGTGCCCTGCGTCCGCTGCTCCAGCGTCCGCTCGTTGGTCTCGATGAGAGCGCTGGCCTTGTCGGAAAGCGTAAGCGCGAGCGACTGCAGCCGGCTCAGCTCGACGCCCTTGCGGAAGATGATGGTCGACGTGACCTGGTCCAGAGACGCGGCCAGCTCCTCGTGGCTGATCATCTTGCTGACGATGGCAGCCACCTTGGCGGCATCCAGCTCAAACATGGTGCCAATCGTCTCGATGGCGAGGGTGTCGTAGAAGGGAGCGTAGGTGAAAAGGTAGGTCCGCAGGCCCTCCTCCTGGATCTGCTTGGCCAGCATGGCCTTGATCTCGTCGCAGTTGGGCATCAGCTCCCAGATCTTGATGCTGTGGATGAAGTTGGTCGACTTCTGCCACTCGCCGGCCGCCAGAGCCTTGGACGCCTGCATGACGTGGTCACGCGTGTTCTCAGGGGGACCGGTGAAGATTTGCCTCTCGTGGTACTCGAGCATGCGGCGGTACGTCTTGCTGATGATGCGCTTCTTCAAGTCGGGGGACGAACCCGTCTGGGCCAGCAGGGGGATCTCCAGGAGCATGCTGCACGTGAGGTACACGCACTCCAGAAGCTCCAAGTTGATGTGCATGTGGAAGGGCAGCTGGCGCTGCTTCTCCAGGCGTTCTTGCTCAGGCGACACCTGGTTGTACCTCTGCATCATCACGCCCTGGGCGAGCAACTCCTTCTGTCGGCCGCTGCCGCAAATCTCCTGGAGGGTGTTCTGGGCATCGTAGACCAGGCCCTTGCGGAAGGCGCACAGACCGACCTGGACCAGTGTCCGGTTATACAGGATCTGGGTCAGGACGTCAAAGTTGGGGATCGTCTCCTGCAAGTGCGACATGAGCATCATGTCGCGAGCCTTGTAGTACTCGCCGTGAAGGGCGAGGAAGTACACCTGGCACAGCATGGCTCGGGCGCGGATGATGCCGTCGCTGTTGCTGAAGAGGTAGTTGCACAGGACGTTGACCAGGTTGCCGGCGTCCTGAGCTTCGGTGCGGGGGGTGATGACGGACTCGGTCGCGTCGCCGACGGCCTTCCAGCAGTTCTCCTCAAAGGTCTTGACGACCTGGGCGGGCTGTGCGGGCAGGCGTTAGCAATCCGTCAGGAGCCATGGCAGTGTGACGCCGGATTCTTACCTTGAAGTAGACGTGCTCCAGTCGTCGCATGACAATGCGGTTGATGCTATCTTGGGGGATGTCGAGGGCCTGGTCCTTGCGCAAGTACTCGTAGTAGAGAAGGCCACGGAAGATGATGTTGTACAGCGAACCCTCATCCTGCAGGCGCTCGATGTACTCCGAGGTGTGCGGGTCGATGCTCTGCAGGGAACGGACAAGCTCGTCATCAAGCCTCTCCACGTACGAGACGATACTGCCAGCAACCTTGATGTACTGCTCGCCAGGCTGCAGAGTAGGGGGCTTCTCGTCATCGTCCCACTCCTCGACGTTTTCGACCACAACGTACTCCTTGTTGGTCTCAAGCACAGTGAGGAGGGTGGACAGCTCCTTCTCGGCGGCCTTCCAGTGCTCGAGGGGCATGACATTGGAGGTACCGGACCCCAGGTCGAACCGAGCGGAGATGATGGTGAGGAGGACGCGGATCTGCTGGTACGGCGTGTTGGCAATCTCGTTGAGCTTCTCCATGACCTTGATCTGCTCCACTCTGTCCGTGTTCTTCTTGCCACGAGACTCCATGATGGTCCGCAGGTGCTTGAAGATGCTCTCCGGGGTGAACTGCAGGGTTCGGCCGCCCTTGCCAACCGTCGCGAAGCCGTCGTCGTTCGCCTCCTCAAGGGGAGCCTCGACCTCGAGCTTGGGCAGCTTCTTCGCCTTGGGGGCGGGCGCCACCTCCTCCTCTTCCTCATCCGACTCCATGAAGCCAAACTTGTCCTCCCTGTAGGCGTCGACCTGGGTCTGGTGTTCCTTGATGGACTTCTTGATCTTTTGCTTGACGGCATTCAAGGCTCTGGCTTGGGTGGCGTTCATCTTCTTAGGCGTGACCTTCTGCTTGGCCAGAACCTCGTTCATGAATTCCTCCAGCTCGGAGGTGATGCGAATGTACGGCTTGGGAGTCTTGCCGCCATCTTGAAGTTTCGAGACCTGACGAGTGAGCTTGTCGAACTCTGTGTCGACCGTTAGACCTCGCATTTCCCCGACAAAACGGAAAACCAGAACATGTGTGCATCATCACAACGTACCAGAGGAGATGAGCGTCCAGTCGCCGTTCTTCTGACCGTTCTCGATCTGCTTGATCGAAGCCTCGAGTTCGTCCAGGCGCTTGTCCTTGGCGCTCTTAACCTTGGCTCGAACGTCTTCATCGCTTTCGTCGCTCTCTGACTCAATATCCTTCAAGAACTTGCTGGCTCCCTGCCCCTTGCCCTCGTCGTCGTCGCTGGACTCCTCGCTCTCCTCCTCAGAGCCCTCCTCATCAGAGCCCTCGTCGGAGTCATCCTGGTCGATTCTCTTGGTCTCCTCCTCCTCAGAGCCGGAGTAGAGCTCCTCCTCGTCGCTGGAGGAGTCGCTGGAGCTGTCGTCGCCGCCGCGGAAGAATCGAGACATGCTGGGCGAGAATTCCTGTGACGCTGGTCCTGGGTCTCGAAAGGGATGGTCGCGAGGTGCGCGGGGTTGATTCAGGCCTGAGGGCGCGAGAGGGTCGAAAATTGATGATTTTTGGTGGGAGGTGGGGCGTGCAAACTTGGGGCTTAGCGAAGGTACCTCCGTACCTCCGTGCCAGGCAGCCGGCCGCCGAACAGCACGCCTTTGGCCTCGTCGCTCGGCTTACCTCAGCGGCCCTCCCGAGGCTGGCCACTGAACTTGCAGCCATTGCTGCTTTGCTAGCGGAGCGGCTCGGCTGACGATAATATCCTCGGCCTCGCTCGCTCGGATTTCTCAGCAGTCCTGCCAAGTCCGCAACCTACGCAACCTCGACGCATGGCCCAGTCGATGAGCCCATCATGAACTCCTTGCGCTGTGCAAACAGCGCCTCCGCCGCCCGCTCGTTTCTACAGATCGCCAGACGCGGGTACTCGGCCACCGCGGCCTATTCTGCTGCCCCTCTCGACTTTCTCGTCCCCCGAGGCACCATTGCCACCGGCGTGCGGGCGGCCGAGTCCTCAACTGCGCCGTCAAACCAGACGATACGCTGCGCGAACCCGGTGCTATTCCGACACCCCTTGCAGCGCTCTCAAAAGCGGTCGTTCTCAGCAACTGCGATCCGAAGCGGCACAACCTGTGTCCTCAACCCGCAGAAAGACGACGATGGCAATGAGATGATGTTGGAGATCACACCTCGGGCTGCCAAGGTAGATTTTGTTTCTTCGCGCCACCATAGAAGCTGTCCTGTAGACTTACATATCATTTCCTACAGCGGTTGTCCGAGATCATGAAGAAGGATTCCAATCCCAATCTGGCTCTGCGCATCCAGGTCGAAAGCGGCGGTTGTCACGGGTTCCAGTACCTCATGAGCCTCATCACGATACCGGCAGAGGGAGCTCAAGAGTGGTCATCCGTCGTCAACGAAGACGACTCCATCTTCCAGTACGCCCACGACGACGCAGCGACAACATCGGAAGCTCACGGTTCTGCGCGAATAATACTAGACCAGCCGTCCCTTGACCTCCTCAAGGGCAGCAAGGTCGACTTCACCATGGAGTTGATTGGGTCGCAGTTCAAGATTGTCGACAATCCGTACGCCACCAGCAGTTGCGGATGCGGCACCAGCTTCGATATCAAGATGTAATATCCCATTTATGGCTGTGCGTGCCTACGCCACGCCGACTTTAGACACAGCTCCACTCATGCCCCCTTTGGATTGCTACAAAGCCATCAAACTTCTGGCGTTGGAGTCATTACAAGCCAGACATTTCAATCATACATACAGCAGGCAGAGTAGAAGTCCATGTACATAGACCCAAGATACGGAGCATGCATGTTACTTCTCACGGGGAAGAGACAAATTCACATCACCAAGCAATGTCACGCAGGTGTGGAAGCTCTAGTGTCATTGAAGGAATCAATTTACCACAAAACCTTGTCGTGATACCAACGCCGAGCGACCATGCAATTTTCCAGCCAAGTCAACCAGTCCCAAAGCCAACCAACGAAAGCGCTCTAGTTCATCTGGCGGATGAGAGCGTTGATAGCCTCCTCGCGGTTGCCAAGGTCACCACCCTCAATGAAGTGCTTGAACTTGCGGGGGCGGAAGCCACCGGTGGGGTTGCTCAGCTTGAAGGGCCACAGGAAGTTGGAGGCCTGCTTGAAGTTGGGGCCGACGGAGTAGATCTCGTGGATCAAGTCCTCCATGCAGACAATGCCGTACTTGCCGAGGTTCTCCTCAATGATGGAGTTGTCGGTCAGGGCAGTGCGCTGCTTGTTGACCTTGCCGTAGCCACGCTTGTAGACAAGCTCCTTGACGGACTTCAGGTTGGGGTAGCCGTAGGCGATCCAGGGCTCAACAATCTTGAGCATCTCAGTGGTGGCCTTGGTGACCTTGATGAAGACGCCGTTGTTGATCTGCAGAAGACGGAGCAGCTGGAGGATCTTGCGGGGCTTGGGGGGCATCTTGTTGATACTGGTGCGCTGTCAGTTTGCTGCACTCGGCTGGCAGGACCAGGTGCTGTGGCTTACCCCTTGATACGGACGACGAAGATCAGCTTGGCCTCAGCGGGGATGTAGGCGGAGTCGTCCTTCTTGGCAACGCGGGCCAGACGGATCTTCTCACGCTCCGCATCGCGGTACTCCTTGACGTACTTCTCAGCACGCTTGAAGATGACGCCGCGCTTCTCCTTGTTGGCCTATGGGATGATTCGTCAGCAGCTGATTGGCATACATCTTTGCAAGAAACGAGGTTCATCAAGCATTCAGACCCGAAAGAAGGTTAACGATCAACAGCATCGACTTCAATGTCTAGTTGATGTGGTATGTCTGCATCACCATGCTGTGAGGGAAGCGCGGTCAAACACTTACGGCCTTCTTCTTCTCGGTGGCGGCAGTGCGCTCAGCGCGGGCCTTCTCCTGGCTCTTGCGCTTCTTGAGCAGAGTCTCAGGGACCAAGATGTGGTCGTTGGTAGGGACGGTACTAGACACCATCAGATTAGTACGGGTCCGCCATACGAGTGTATGGGACAGAGCGCCGGTGAGAGAATTGCAGCTGTAGCGCGACATTCTCTGCTTTGGCTGACTCGAGATGAATTTGATCGGTGAGACAGAGGGCGACCATTGTCGGCAAGTACTTGCGACGTGTCATGCCCCTGCTCGCTCATCCGACAACAACCCCGAACAGAAGTTCAGGAAAAAAATGTTGTAGAAGATCAGCGACGGCGTGTTCCAGCCATTGCTATCCCCGGAGCAACAATAGATTTGAGGGAGAAGAATTCAATCCTTCATCCCCAACACCCCAAGCGCCGTCTCTCGACCGCCAAGCTATTTTTCAAGCATGAACGACCGAGGGAGACGCTCGGGAGAGATCGAGCTGGCAGATCGACTATTTCGAGACGACTGCCCAGCGAGAGGACCGCGAACAATCTGCAAAAGACTCGAAACCGGGCTCGTTGCCCATTGTGGCCCGTTCAAGGAGGAAGAACATACGTGGCACCCATTGTCGCGACGTCGGCTGGTTGATGTCGGTTAGTTTGGCGGTTGGTGAAGGTGTGGGTGTGAGGGAGCGACGACTTCTTTTTTTCTTTGCTGGGTGGAGATGGCGGTCTGCACAGCTGGGTAGGGTAGGGCTTTGTGCACCGCCCACATTTTTTTTTCGTTGAAATTTCTGCCGCACCCCACCGCCCTTGACCGCCACTCGTCCACCACGACCGTTAGCACCTCGCGATATTTCCTACTGCGAGATCTGTATTCCAACAGCCAAGTGACGAGAAACCAGACGTCGCCAATCCAAAATGCCCCCCAAGAAGGTCGCTGCCCCCAAGGAGAACATCTCCTTGGGCCCCTCTGTCCGCGATGGTATGTTCACACTGCTCTCAATTAATTCTTCGAAAAACACCAAGTTGGAACTCGCGGTCGCTGACAATGCGTGCACAGGCGAGCTCGTCTTCGGCGTTGCCCGCATCTTCGCCTCCTTCAACGACACCTTCGTCCACGTCACCGATCTCAGGTTCGTTGTGCCCCGACGCTGAGCGCCCGCTGCTGAGCTTGCCAGTCCACGAAACTGCGAACAGAGCCAGAGGCTAACCTGGATGCAGCGGTCGTGAGACCATCACCCGTGTTACTGGTGGCATGAAGGTCAAGGCCGACCGTGACGAGTCTTCTCCCTACGCCGCCATGTTGGCCGCTCAGGACGTCGCCGCTCGATGCAAGGAGCTGGGCATCAACGCCCTCCACATCAAGATTCGCGCCACCGGTGGTATGTTCTGATGCCGGACTGGCCCTACCACGCTCGACAGCAAACTAACGGTTTTCTTCCAGGCAACGGCACCAAGACCCCTGGCCCCGGTGCTCAGTCTGCCCTCCGCGCCCTTGCCCGTGCTGGCATGAAGATCGGCCGCATTGAGGACGTGACTCCCACCCCCTCCGACTCTACCCGCAGAAAGGGTGGTCGCCGTGGTCGTCGTCTCTGATTTTTCGGCGACGGGATGGCTTGGATTGGACAGGAGTTACGAGATCTGGTTTCTCTGTGGCGTTGCGAAAAACGAGGAGAACGGCTATTGTGCCTGGTCTCCATTCTACGTTGCTCTGCAGGATCCGATTGACGGTATGGCATTGCACTAGATAGTCATGAATTCGCCCGAAGACGGCCCATGAACAGTACTCTTTGTCACACCCCAGGAGTCTCTACGTGATTTATTTGGATAGTCTGAGCGAAGTGAAGGGAGAGAGCCGACGAGACCAGGCTTGCGGCTCCTCCATATATGCTGGTAAAAGTCTACGCTGGCCGATGCTCTACGCTGTGAAGCAAGCCCTTGCCGCCTTCAAAGCGACTTCATCATGAGCCATTCGGATTTTCCCGAGTATTACTACTTAAAGCCCAGGCTTAAGTGTCCACATCCCACGTCCAGTACCGCCGGCCTTGTTCAGGACGGCCACCCGATCGAGTGCCGTCTTGAACTCGTCGCTCTGCTTCTTGCCAGGGCAGTATACGTTGAAGTGATCCACCAACATTTTACTCGGCACACGTCCGCCGTGTCGGTTGATGAAAGTTTTGATCATGGTCGCGAAATCCCGTGCCTTCAGGTTCCTATCCGAGCCGGGCGTGCCTGATCGGGAACTGCTGCCGCTGCCACCATCGAGACCTTGCCGGTCAGCGAGATTACTCATGATGCCTGCCGAGCTAGGTCCTCCACGGCGACGGTTCGCGCCAGGACGACCGCCGGAGCCGACTTCACCGGTCCACGTCACCGTTCCGATGGGTACCTGGCGTGCTTCTTGAGCGGCCTGGCGAAGGGAGGCGGCGGCCTGGCGAGCTACTTGGTTGGCTTCCTGGCGGAGCACGCTGATGTCCGCCTTTGCCTTTTGCGGGCCATTCACAATCTGCTCATGGTCATACGCGCTGTTCACCGACCGCGCGAAGATGCCCTCCAGCATCCGCCTCTCGTCGTGCGCAGACTTATCCTCCTTGAAGTCTTCCACCGTAGTGACCATGTTCATGTGCTGAAGTTGCCACTGCTCGGCGTCCTCCCCTTTGCGACCCACGCTGCTGATGGGTTGTATATCGGTATTGCCATTGTTTGCGCCGGTCAATTCAACCTCTGCGCCTTTGAAAACCTCACTTCGCTGCAGAGCTGCATCCTCGCCTGGACTGTAGCTGAACAGGCCGTACAGGTCAGATAAGTCGTACGAGCTGCGCTGCTTCGGGTCTTTCAAGACCTTGTTAGTCATGAACTGCTTGAAAATTTGCCGATGGTAGATTTTCTCCTCAATCGTGCCCTCAGTCATGAGGCGGTAGATCTTGACCGGTTTGTTCTGCCCGAGTCTCCACGCACGCTCACGGGCCTGCAGGTCGGTTGATGGATTCCAATCAGGGTCGAAGATGATGATGCGGTCTGCACCGGTAAGGTTGGTGCCCAATCCGCCAGTCCGGGTCGTCATGAGAAACACGTGGATGTGGGGATCGGTGTTGAACCTGTCAATCATCGGCTGTCTCTGGTCGACTGGCGTCCCACCATCCATACGCACGTATGTGATACCGCACTCCCTGATGCACTTCTCGATGATGTCCAGCATCAACTTGCCCTGCGAAAAGAGGAGCGTCTTATGGCCATTGGGGATCATGACCTTCTGCAGCAAGTCCTTGGTCAGCTGCAGCTTGGCGGAGAGCCTCGGCCTACCAAAATCGTAGCCCGCCTTGTGCGGAAGACTTTTGTCCAGAAGGTCCGGGTGGTTGCAAATTTTACGCAAAATGTCGATGCCGTACAGGGACTGGCGTCGCCTGTTGAGGATGGCTGAGACTTCATCAGACTTGAGGAACGTTTCATACGCATCCCGCTGCCCATCGGTCAACTTGCAGAATAACACCTGCTCCGTCTTTTCAGGCAGATCCGCGGCAACATCAACCTTGAGGCGCTGAAGTAGATACTCGCTGATCGTCTCCTTTAACGCCTCTGCGCATTTCTCAGCCGTCATGACCTGGAGATTCGAGGCATTGGCGTAACCACCCTGTCGAATGGGAATCTCAAACTGCGTTCGGAAGTTGACAAGCGTTCCCAGGCGCATTGGGTATATGAAGTCGAATAGGGACCACAGCTCGGTCAGGTTGTTTTGGACGGGTGTTCCGGACAATATGACCCGATTCGGCGTGTTGAGCTCCTTGCAGGTTACCGTAATTTCGGCATTGGGATTCCGGATCTTGTGGCCTTCGTCGAGCACGGCGTACTCCCATTCCACTCCTAGCAACTCCTCGGCATAGGTTTGCAGGCCTGTGTAAGTTGTCACGAGGACATGGCCGTTCTCAACGACTCCTCGGACGATCCGCCTTGCGGCGCTCAAGGACTTTGTCGCAACGGGACGGTAATGCTCCACATCGTACTCGTCCTCCAACCTAGTATTCATCATACCGCTGCCCGACGAGTGCAGGATGGCGACCCGCAGAGGCGGCCACCATCGATGGAATTCGCTTACCCACTGACGCAGCAACGTGGCGGGCGCGACAACGATGACCGGACGTTTCAGCCTTTTGCTGCAATGGAGCGCGGCAATGAATGCAATCAGCTGTACAGTCTTTCCCAATCCCATCTCATCGCCAATGATGCCGCCGACGCTTTGCTTGTACAACTCAGCAAGCCATTGAACACCAGTCTTTTGGTACCCAAATAAGGAGGGATGGATATCGCCCGGAAGCTTAAGGTCGTTATCAAAGTAATGGTCTGCGTAATCGGGTGAAGGCTTAAACCACTCCTCTTCTTCCTCGTCGCTTTCTGCCGCGGCATCACCCGAGGCGTTGAGCTGTCGACGCCGGGCACGCCGCGTCCGGCTTCTTCGCGAAACCCAGTCCCTCAACCTCTTCCGGTAATGAGCCTCATTGCCATCGTCAATCTTGCTCAGGTCGACAACTTCCTGCTCACGCGCCTTTTCTTTGGCTTTGCTTTTGCGGCGCTCCTCGCGGACCAAATCATCTTCGGTCCCTTGTTGCCACAAAGCGGTATCAGGCGTCTCCGAGTCGGATGATTCAGAGGGTTCAAAGTCCGCCGAAGGGCTTCGCTCTTTCTCGACACGCGCCTTTTTCCGCGGGCGAAGAGAAAACTCACTCTCCACGGTCGTCGGTTCAGCTTTGATCGGAAGAGGCTCAACCTCGTCCGCGAAACCTGGGCGCCG
The DNA here is from genome assembly GCA_024340005.1 of Tolypocladium tropicale. Lineage (NCBI taxonomy): Eukaryota > Fungi > Ascomycota > Sordariomycetes > Hypocreales > Ophiocordycipitaceae > Tolypocladium > Tolypocladium tropicale. The sequence continues at coordinate 97,415 of JALHBU010000068.1, read as the reverse complement.
CAGCGACTGGTGAGACGTTGGTCCCTCGGTATCTCTGTCAATTTCCTCGGCCGCGGCCTCTTCCTCGGCATCCAAAATCGTATCAGCCAGTTGCCCTTCGAGGCCTGGTGGCCGAGAGCCACCGATTTTGGCAAACGGGGTGATCTTTCCAGTTCGGATGAGGTATTCGCGGTTGCTCTCGCCGGGAAGCCTCTTGGACTTTGCAGGATTTACCGACTCCAGGGGGTCCTCCTGGTGTCGTTTGTCTATGCGCTTTTGAAAGTCCGAAATGTCATTGCTGAGTTGAAGGATTTCTTCCTCCAGTTTAGCGATCTCCTTTTGGACATTTCGCGACTGATATGGGTTGCCTGAAACCCGTTCAAGTTTCGTCTTCTCCTTGTCGAGCTGGAGCTGGAGCCGCTGCTTCATCGAATTTAGCTTGATGATGCGGTTTTGGTCCTTTTTGTCCTCTGCCTCCATCAATGCGGCGTTGGCTTGGAGTGTTATGTCTCGTTCCAAGTCGGTCTGATCCCTCACGGTGCCCGTCAGATTCCTCAGGGCGTCATCCTCACTCATGGCAACCACCTCTGGGTTCTCGGGCGCGGGAACAGATGCAGACCCTTCCTGAGCCGCTGCGATCATCCTGTCGACTAGCGCACCCCGGCTCTCTCCAGAGCCGCTGGCATCGTGCGCAGGATCAGAATCCATAGTCATGGAGATCGACCCTTGGCGGGCACCGAGCCAGCAGTCAGGGAAAAAGATGCTGATTGAAGTCCGCCGGCTGATTTCACAGTCTTGGAGTCATTTTGTCGTCTCTGACTTCAAATAAAAGACTACAACTTCTCCGAGCCGGAGACCTGCATCCGTTCAATGGGGTCGAGAGTTGGCTTCAGAGGCGAGCGGTCTCGGTGCCTCTTACGTCGAGCTGTGACGTAGAAAGTTGAGAGAGCGGAGTGGAGTGACTCAAGGAAAGATTCATCAAATACGGGTGGCAGGCGGAGGTTGCAGGCACGGATTGCCTGAGGCGAGGGGCGATGGCATTCACGGCCTTGTGAACGACGATGACGACGATTAATGCATGCGAGCGTGAACAGGATGCGAGGTGCAGGGGTTTGCTGAGCACGTGCTCTGATTGGCCGCGGGGGATGAGCCCTGCGAGATCCCTCCACTGTTGCCTCCACTGCCACACTAAGAGCCCGCTGGACAGTTGGACTTGACCAGTGCGAGACGCACCTGGCTGCGTCATGCAGGCTTCAGCTAGGTCCTACCCTGGACGGGCCAACTTTGTGTCATTGCTACTCCTCATCATCAACACTCACTTCAGACGCTTGCACCTGACTTGGTGCTCCAGGTCTCCTGAAAATATCTGTATGGGCGTCAGGCAGTATGGACTTCTCTTTCAGAACTGTCAAAATTGTCTGGCACACTTTGTGGGCGTTCAAGCAGAAGGACAAGCCATTCAACATTAGGAGACCTGGAATGGCCATGCCTCTTGATGTCTACATACCAAGTCTGACACTACCAATAGTGGAAAACTAGGTCTTATTTTCAGGCCACGAGACAGCCAAAACATGTGCTTTGTTGAATCGAATGAGGTGAAACATAGGAAAATCCCGTGAGCCATTGTGGCTGTCAGATAACTTGCTATCCAGCCCTGGAGAGGATTTCTCCCTTGTTCAAGTTCTTCAAATCACCACCGTAACGACTCACACGTTTCTTACAAAATTCGGCGTGCTCTGTAAGCCCCAATGCGGTCAGCCAATGTGTCCAACCCATCTCTTTACTGTCCGTGGCCAGCGCATACAAATCGCAAAGTTTGGCGCGATATACTGTCTGGCGCGGAGGCCCAGCTGAACATGGCTCGCACCAAGTCGACCCAGAACGAGAGGAACTCTACGTCAAATGAAGCTTCCGGGTACCTGAACTCCATGGTTCCAAACTTGGAGATAGCCACACCGCACTTACCACCGTCCGGCGCTGCGGAGCTGCCCTTCTTGGGCGCTCGCAGTTCCACGGCTAGAGACTGCATGTCCTGCATAGCGAAGATGGCGCAAAGCGCTCTGAATACCCGGGGCTCAGAGCTGGACACGTGCCTTGATTTGTTGGTCCGAAAAGTGCTGATTTCGTCGACAGTTCCCTTTACATAGTCGGCATCGGAGCCCGTCGACGAATCCACAGAAACCTTCGAGCCTGTGCCAATCGCCCTAGCATAAGCGGACTTGCCACGAGACGGGTGGCAGAGCTTCAGGAGCAGAGAAGTCTCGACCAGGTACACTATGGCGGCGAGCCTCCGTGCTACGACAAGTCCCAAGTCCCCGTTCTTCGGGCTGACATGGATATGGAAGCCGCACTCGGAATTGAGCCAGACCTTGATCTTACTCCGGATGCTGGACAGAGCCACCCTGAGGCTTGGCAGTCTCCCATTCAACTCCTCCTGGCTTGAAATGATGGGGCTATTGATCTCCACAGCATACCACCGGTATCCCGGGGGTGGCTTTATTGGGCCGGCTTCAACATTGCCAGTAACACTGGCCTCATGAGTAACAAACCAGTAATTGAACTGGTCCACTTTGCCACCTCCGCCAACATTGTTCGGATTCCACATTCGATATTGCCTCGAACCACTGCAGATGTCAACGACTCGGTGCGGGTACTCTTCCAATGAGTCGGGGTCATCTTTCAGAGCATTGGCTTCAGCTATGCGAGCTGTAGGAAGCCCGCAGCTAGCGAGTGCCTGGCATACGACTTGCTGGCACAGGTTGTTACTGTAAATTCCATTACAGGTGCCGTGATGGTTATCAGGAGAATCCGGCCAGCGTCTGTCTTTGTGATTTGTGGACACCCTTCCGCCTTCCAGCGTAGCCACCATGAACTCCAACTCGATGCCTATCCGGCAAGGTATCATTGCTTCGGCGATCGGATAGGCGGTTTCATGGAAAAGCATAAAAAGCAAAATATAGTTATTCGTTGACGAGCTGGACGGCAAAAGGGGTGCAAAAACTTGAAGTCCGTAATGGAAGGCTTCCTGGTTAGAGAAACAACGTGCCCTGCACGATGTTTATGGCACTTTCGCACAGCCGCGGTGATGCATTAGCAAACACTAGATTGAGAGAAAAGGCGGGACAATGCTGTTCTACGATACCGCATGAGCAAGCAACAATGAAAGGACGGATGAACACAGTCGCCAAACAGGTCATGCTGTGCATCCAGGACTTCATTTTCTACTATGAGAAGTCCATCAGAGTGGTACAGGGGTTCTGCAGCTTGCCGATGCTGCAATGCTGGCTCAAAGAGCCAGCATTGCATTACTTATCTTTTTGCCATGTCTGTCCTCGATTCAGAGAACAGCGGCTGAACTAGTATTCGCACGGCTGGTTTCTCAGAGCTTCTGCAGCAAAACCAATGCGAATGGTCGCGTGCCAGGGTTAAATGAGTTAGCTGCCGGGTTGACAAAGACTGCTAGCTCAGCATGCTAATCTTGCGAAGCTCCTGTAGCTGAGCTCATCTGGGACAACATGGCACGGAAATACCATTTGATCCCAGCCGGGATGCAGTGGCACGGGTGATTCACTTCCGGGACACCCGAAGCCAGTGAATTGAGCGTCGAGGGAGCCTTGTGTTGCAAGGTAGACAGTGAATGATACAAGCACGGAGACCAGATTGAGCTTGAGCAACTGGCATTCACAGGACATACTCACACGCGCGCGACCGACTTCTTTTGCGCCGTCGACGTCGCGATTCGAGGCTGCCTCAGGGCAGAACCCACCGAAGTTGTCCCGGAAAGCCAATCAGGGCCGCCCCTCAGCGAGCTTTTGAGCTGCCCGCGCCCAGCCCATCTAATTCAAGCAGTGGAGGGCAAGCATCAATGGATCCATCCACGCTGCGCTGAGCACTGAGTACCTTGCCGTAGTGGAGCTCGAGACAGCGCGGCGCGCGCCATCGCGTCTGGTCTGCCCTGCCTTCTGTCGACAACCACCATCCGCACGCATCGCGAGCCATCACCAGCAACCGCTCAAGCCCATGAGGGCACAGCCGCCGGCATGCACATCATCAAGCCCTCGTGGCTGAGCCACAGCGGCGAGCAAAAGGACTTCGAGGTCTACAGCTGCCACGTCTCGCCGGATGGGAAGCGCCTGGCAACGGCGGGCGGCGACGGCCATGTGCGCATCTGGTCGACCGAAGCCATCTACAACGCAAATGACGCCAGCTACTCGAAGCCGCGGCAGCTGTGCCACATGAGCCACCACCTGGGCACCATCCACTCTGTGCGCTTCTCCCCAAATGGCCGCTACCTCGCCAGCGGCGCCGACGACAAGCTCATCTGCGTCTACCACCTCGAGAAGGGCGCGCCCGCGGCCACCTTTGGTACCAACGAGCCGCCCCCCGTCGAGAACTGGAAGACGTACAAGCGCCTAATTGGCCACGAAAACGATGTCCAAGACCTGGCCTGGTCCTACGATTCGTCCCTGCTCGTGTCCGTCGGGCTCGATTCTAAGGTCGTCGTCTGGTCCGGCCACACGTTCGAGAAGCTCAAGGCCATCCCTGCGCACCAGAGCCACGTTAAAGGCATCACGTTTGACCCAGCCAACAAGTTCTTTGCGACGGCAAGCGACGATCGCACCATCAAGATCTTTCGTTTCACGCCCCCGGCCCCGAATGCGACGCAGCACGACATGATCAACAACTTTGTGCTTGAGACGACAATCAGCTCGCCATTCAAGAGCTCGCCCCTCACCACATACTTTCGACGGTGCTCCTGGTCGCCTGATGGTAACCACATCGCCGCGGCAAACGCGGTCAACGGGCCCGTCAGTTCCGTCGCCATTATTGAGCGTACCCGGTGGGACTCCGAGATCAACTTGATTGGACACGAGGCGCCGACAGAGGTTTGCATGTTCTCGCCGAGGCTGTTTCATACGGTGAAGCCAGAGCAGAACGGGGCCTCTAATGGCCATGGGGGCGGCCAGCTGGTGACCGTCATCGCCTCAGCCGGCCAGGATAAGACCCTTAGTATCTGGAACACCAACACGTCGCGCCCCGTTGTCATTCTGCAAGACCTCACAGGGAAGTCGATATCGGACCTGGCCTGGACCCCCGATGGCCAAACCATCTTTGCCTCCAGTCTGGATGGCGGCATTGTTGTCGCAAAGTTCGACGAGGGGGAGCTGGGTTGGGTTGCCCAGACCGAGGAGAATGTAAAGGCGCTACAGAAATATGGAGCGTCCAGAAAGGGCATGGGAATTGCTGAGGACGTCGACAGCTTGATGCTGGAGACCACCAGCAAGGCGGGAGAGTCGAAGGCGGTTGAGTCACGGATGGGTGCCCTGATGGGCGACTTCCAGTCAGATACAAAAGAGTCTACGCCGGCAACGAACGGAACCAAGTCTGGCACGCCATCGGCCAAACCCCCCGCCACAACGAATGGAGATGCGGAAGAAGCAGAGAAGCCGGCGGAGGAGAGCTCAGACAAGGCTGCCGAGCGCGTGAAGGAGCTGAAGTCGCGGGTAACGGTTGGGAAGGATGGCAAGAAACGAGTTGCGCCGCTCCTAGTATCTTCGTCGGGTACGGGGCAATCGTCGCTGCCTCAGACACAGCTTGTGGGCTCGACAACCACCAAAACGACCCAAAATGATGCTCCTCAGACGGTACTGGACCTAACGAAACCTTTCGATGGGCTGCCTAAAGGGGGCATTGCTTCGATGCTGTTGGGTAACAAGCGGAAGTCGGCTCTAGGGGAGGCCGAGGATGAAGAGGAGCCGGTCTCTAAACGTGCAGCGACCGGGCCGCTGCCCATCCTGACAAACGGCCCCGATGGCGTTGAGCCGGCAGCACTCAGTCCCGTGCAGCATGGTGTTATCCCGACTCCCGAGTTCCTCCGCCCCGCCGTCCTCAACCCTGCGATTTCCTTTGCGCAAATTCGACTTGCAGTCCCAAAGATCAGGTCACACATCCTCAGACCCCTCGAGCGGGGGATCCTGCAGGCAGAGAGCTCTCTCGACGACGCTTCAAAAATTCCCGAAAACATCATTATGGAGGCGAAGAACGACGCCAACCCGCGAGACCCCTCTCATGTCTTGGTCACCAAGAGAGGAGCTCTTGTATGGCATGAGTTCCTGCCCAGAGCCATCATTCTGGTGACCGCCAACAAGAACTTCTGGGTTGTGGCGTGCGAGGACGGCTCCATACACGTCTGGAGCCCAGCTGGCAGGCGTCTGCTCAACCCCATGATCCTGGAGTCACAGCCTGTCATCCTCGAATGCCGTGACCACTGGCTGCTGTGTATCACTGCAGTGGGTTTGGCCCACGTCTGGGACTTGAGGACACTGTCGTCTCCCCACCCGCCAGTCTCACTCGGCCCCATACTTGACATCGCCACCACGTCGTTCAATCAACACTCTGCCGCCTCCGGTCCTGGGGTGACGTCTGCGCACCTCAACTCGACCGGGCACATTGTTGTGACCTTGACCAATGGCGACGGTTTCTACTACGCCCGAGAAATGTTCACCTGGCAACGGCTGAGTGAGGCGTGGTGGGCCGTAGGCTCGCAGTACTGGAACTCGAATGACTCGTCCATATCTGCGCTGCAGTCTACGGCCGTCGGCCCCGCAGATGGCAAGGACAAGACCCTGACTGGCGCGACCGTGTCTTCTGGTATCATCCCGTTCCTGGAACGTCACACCACCAACGAGTTCCTGCTCAAGGGCCGAGCTTACGCGCTCCAGCGCATCATCAAGATGGTTGTCCAACGAAAGGAGGCCGAGGACCTGGAAAGCACCGTCAGCATCGCGCACTTGGAGAACCGGATCGCGGGCGCAATGCAACTCGAAGCGAAAGAAGAGTTCCGACTGTACCTCTTCATGTACGCGAAGCGACTCGGCGCAGAGGGCGCGAGGACCAAGGTAGAGGAGCTGCTGAACAGCTTGATGGGCGGCATCCTGCAAGACACTGCAAACGACGGCAACGGCGGCCGAGGGTGGTACGGCAAAGGGGAGGTGATTTGCGGATGGGATCGAAAGGAACTGCTCAAGGGTGTGGTTTTGATTCTTGGTTCGTCTACGCCTCTTCCGTCCCCGCGGTGTAGCGGCCGGCTAACCACAGTTGCACAGGCAAATACCGCGAATTACAGCGATTAACCTCGCAGTACGCCAGGGTACTCGACCTGAGCTTCGACGACGGATCTGTCGATGTCGAGTCCATGGATGTGGAGGCATAAAGCTGTGGTCCCTCTTGGCCCTTGTTTGTTCGGGGCAGCTTCTTTGTTGGCAAAGCGTGCCATGCTTGTACACATTTTGTTTAGACGAGGATGGCGTGAACGGGGAGGCTGGTTCGTGGCCTGAGATCGGGGATCCGTATGGCGTTTGGGATTCGTGCTGGTTGCTGAGGCCAGCAACTCTGGCGTCGGGGTTTGCAGGTTCGGCTGGGAGACCTGAAGAGGCAGCAAGCAGCACCTGGTATCATGACGAGAGCGGGGCTGCGTGGAACAAGAGCCGCAGATTATGGGCTACTCGGCGCTGAGTAAAGGTGAATGAGCAGCCGATTGGATCGCCCCCTGAGGCAAGGGCAAATGCAAGAAGTGCCCATGCGAGGCCTGCATCTTCGGCATGCTCTGGCTTCCCCCAGACTCATGCATGCCCTGGCTTGAATCACATTGCCAGCCTCCGGCGTCGTGGTTCGCCCTTTATTGCGGTGGTCAGGTAAGTAGCCACGCTAGAGGGGGCTCAGAGTTTATGACCAGTGTATGAAGAGCTGCTTTTCAATCGAGATGGTTCCATCCGTTCATGGCGGAGCGGTGGACTGCAGGCCACTGTGAGTTAATTGAGGCACCGGACGTGGGCAAGTGACCGCACCGGTGAAGGCCCTAGCTCTGTTCGTAGCTGCCTTTCACCTCGAGACGGACCTCCACTGTTCTCCGGCCAGACTCACTTGTTCTCGCCTCCTCTGCTCGCTGCCATCTTCCTCTTGCCCTGTCCTCTGCTCTCCCTCCCGAACCTTCAACGCCGCCTCGGCCCTTGCGTTTAACATCTTCAGAACAATTTGCGACTTTCCCTTTCAGTCACTCCTTTCCCTGTCAATCTGTCGTTGATATAAGTCAACAAACGCTTTCCTCGCTTAGTTTTGGTTTTCCGCCCGTCTTGTCGGCGCTTTCTTTCTCTTCCCTGCCCTTGGTCGCGTCACTCGAGGTCCCGGGAGTCCTTGATCTTGCGTCCCAGCTGGCCTCATAATGACGAGCCGAGGGCGAAACCGCTTCATTCCATTTAGCGGAAAACTCGTTGCTGCCTGGGCCTGCGTTGCTCTCTGGCTTCACCTGTTGCCGTTCGTCAGCAGCCTCGCCGTGTCGGCGGTTTCCACTGATCACGCTCCTCGCGCAGTCCTCGTCTCTCTAGCCCACGAGAACGACCTGCGTCCGATCCTCTCCTCAATCCATCAGCTTGAGGATACCTTCAACTCACGGTACCGATACGACTGGGTCTTCTACAGCACCAAACCCCTCAGCGACAACTTTCGGCGCCTGACTTCGAACGCTACGAAGGCGACCTGTATCTATGAGGTCGTCCGTGACGCCCACTGGAGGCCTGAGTCCGCTTCCGATCCCCCTTTGCAAGAGAATCAGACAGCAAATGCTCACGAAGCGGAGATAGAAGAGGCAACGCCACTTCTTCGCCAGATTCACCGCTGGAAATCCGGACTCTTTGCGCGTGAGAACAGACTGAAAGACTACGACTGGTTCTGGAGAATCGAGCCAGGCGTGAGACTTGACCTCTGCCTGCCCTCTATGCATGCTGATGGGGCTAACGCTCCGAGAAACAGATGCAATTTACCTCGAATATCGACTTCGACGTGTTTCGAGTTATGCGAGACTATGGCATTGCCTACGGCTCAAACAATGCTGCCATTGATGAAGCTCACATCTGCACCCTCTCAAAGCACGTAAAGGGATTCATCGAAAAGAACCCAGATCTGGTGCACGCAGAGGCAGATATCTCGTGGTTGATCGATGGCACAGTCACTGATGATGACTTTGGCCTTGAAGGAGGGGACGAAATGGCAGACGAGCACGCGCTGGAGCCAGCAGGATGCGGGACTGGCAGTCCGGCAGGTGCCCGAGTGCAAGGCGAGAACAGAGATGAAGATGAAGATGAGGTGAGCCCTCCGGCAGAGGCGTTTACGTCTTGGCTAGGAGCTTTCTTCAGGAGTAGTCTCGCGCCACAATTTGAAATCGGATCTTTGGCATTCTTCCGTAGCCGGAATCACCAGGCCCTGTTTGAGCACCTGGACAGGACCGGCGACTTCTACTATGGCGTGCCGCGGATGTCGACTCCGACGCTCAGCGCCAGCATCTTTTTGCCTCAGAAGAGCGTACTCCACTTCCAACGAGCCGAAAACGGGCGCTCCAAGGGACGACCGAGCCTGCCGGACTCAACGCCGAAGCCACATCTGAAACTCGTTCGAGCGGCTAGAGACCTTCAGGCCGGCATGCTTGCCATGGAAACCTCGAACAACAGCCAGAAGCCAGCACCGCGGCAGCTGGACGATACCATGACCGGGATGCTGGTCTGGTGGGAGCTCCTCTCACGCGACCTGGGGAGACAGCACGGTACTCCCAGCCTGAAATCTGGCAACACGGTCATCGACGACCGTAACTTTGTTCTTGGGTTGTCGAACCGCAAGCCTGTTCCAGTTGGCTGAATGGACCGGATGTCGACTCAGAAGTTCCCTGGGGTGCAGCGACCAAGCGGCATCAGTTGGCTTGACAGACCGGGGCGCAGGAGTCTGGAGAAAGCCTGGTGATCGGGTTGATGCATCAAGGACATGGACGGATGGACATCTTGGCCCGGCCTAGATTTACCGCGAAGCCGACGGGGATAGACGGGATCCAAAATACAAGATACATATTTCTCTTTGGTCTTTGGCCTATAGTATCCTGGTCGCCTCCGCTGCTGAAAGTGAACGATACCATCATGCGACGCTACATCGAGTTGGACAAGCCGCAATCTCAATGCATGGCTTAATCAATGGCAGCCCGTCGTGTCATGTTGGAACAGCATTCATACCTTATTTAGATTAAACGGCAGTCACGTTTCGTGGCGTTTGACGTGACACGGATCGCAGCCCATTGGCTGGCTGCGTCTTCAGACTTGACCCTGGATGGAACGGAACGGAGCGGGTGGAGCACGGGGGATTGGGGAATGGGGAGCCAAGAGGGGAAGCTTAGCAGTCCTTGGAGGAGTTGATGAAGAACAGGAACAGGCGACGGCCGTCTCCAGCTGCGCACAGCCTTGCCGCGCGACCAAGGGCCCATTCGCAGTCGTGCAACTCGGACGAACGAAAGAGGACATGGTGATGTTGCCTTGACCCGACTTGCAGTGCCGTCAACCCCAACCCCAGCGCCAGCGGGGCGTGGCGGACAGTACTTGGCCATCGTCCCAAGGTGGGCTGAAGAGAATGCGTTATTGTTACTCCGTATAGCGCGCGACAGACCAGTTAAAACTGCCGGCCGGCTGAAGAAGGTTTTGAATCCATCCTCGCCTCTACCCTTAGCTCGCAATCTAGCGCCAAGGCGTCGAGCATGTGACGACGAGACCGTCCTGAGCTCGACATGTGGCCACGCATGGATCTAGGATGCATCCCTAACTTACTCGAGAAGAAGGCGCTGCACGCCGACTCGTTGATGAAAAATCGTCCAGTGCTTGGCGGCATCTCGTTTGTCTGCATAGGTAGAAACGATGCGGTGTGATGACGATGTCCCTGCCTTCCCGTACGGAGTACTCGTAGGTATCTAAGGTAGGTACCCACGTACCTTGGCGCTCAGGCCTCGCCGGAGTTGTCGCGCAGCAAAGCTGGATCCGTTGACGGTGCCTCAACGGCTTGCGGGCCCACCCTTGAGCCGCATTGCTTCGATTCCAGATGCCTACCTACGGATGCACGTAGCTTGCGTATGGACACAAAGAACCAGCTAATGTATTATCACTATTAACTTACTCCGTAGCTTGTGCTTCAAAGCTAAGGCACGAGACCTCGTGGTTGGGTCGTGGCCGGCACTGCGCCCGCACACGGGACGCAATGCCGCTAGCCGGGGCCTCATTCCGGGGAGGCCAGGCGCCGATGGCAGAGGCCCAGACCACCCCCGCAGCGCCTCGTCTCCCGCCCAGCTCCACCCATCTCTGACAGGGGGTACGGCGTACCGTCAGCTCACTGACGTCGGGCCTCCAACGTTCCTTGGTTCCCTCAGGTACATCCGGTACCTGACCCCAGCCAGGCGCGGCCTGAGCTCCCTTGTTGCGCAGCTCCTTCTGCACGTCCTGCCTTGGCCCCAAACGTCATTTTGCTTGCTTGGCCTCCATTCATCTTCCCACTTCTTCTCCCACGGAGCTCTCGCACTCCAACTCGCCGCATCCCCATCTCCTTTTGTTGTTTCCTTTGTGCCTTGCTTCCTCAACTTGACCCGGCGCTGCTGCTGGTGGGCGTGTGCCGCGTGCTTGCTTCGACACCGCTGCGACCGATCCCGATCCCGATCTCGGCTGAGCATCCGTCGCCAAGCTCGAGGCGCCCGTTCACCGTCCAAGGTCAATTGCCTTCTCCGCGCCCAACGCTGCATTGCTGCCGCCGCGGGCGACGATTGATCGCGGTCCTCCGACCCGTCGCTACGGCGCTCTCGAGAGCAAGGCTGAGTCACACGAGCAACAGCGACCGACGGTGACGACCATGGCTTTGCTCGAGACGACGGCGGTGAAGGGTGGTGGCGCCGCGAGAGGAGGTCGTTCCGGCAGAAACCTATCCTTGATAACAGTATGGATTCTCTTTCTCTGCGACGGCGGTTGGCGCGCCCGCGGATCGATCGATTACTCTTGCAGTGCTGACCAGACCTCCTCCCATCTAGCTGACGTTCCAGAACTCGGCCCTCATACTGGTACACTCGCTTGCCTCGTCTCGAACCAGCCACTTGTGACTGACCTTGCCCAGATTATGCACTATTCACGCGTAATGACCCCCGTTGGAGACCACCGCTACTTCACCTCGACAGCCGTCCTCCTCAACGAGGTCATCAAGCTGGCCGTCTCGCTGACGCTGGCCATCTACGAGACGTCCAAGACCTTGGCGCCCAGCACGCCTGCCACGACGCTCTTTGAGCAGATATACAACGCCGTCTTCTCCGGCGACGGGTGGAAGCTGGCGCTGCCGGCGGCATTCTACACGCTCCAGAATCTGCTGCAGTACACGGCTCTAGGCGAGCTCGACCCGGTGCATTTCCAGGTGCTATATCAGGTCAAGGTACGTTGGCACAGGCAGGTGCCTTATCACCGAAAACGCCGTGCCATTGCTGTAGGGTCATGTGCTAACTTGACGGACATGGCAGATTCTCACCACCGCCGTCTTCAGCGTCGTCCTCCTTCGGCGACATCTGGGTCTCAAGCGGTGGATCTCCCTCGTTATTCTCACCGTCGGTGTATCCATCGTCTCCCTCCCTTCGTCCGCAGCGACCGTCAACTCCCTCTTGCTGCACGGCATTCCCGACCACTACTTCCCCAGGGGCAAACACGAACTCGGCCAAGCGGCGTCGGCCGATCTCTCCACCCCCGAATCCCACCTGACGAGGCGCTCCGCCACCTACCAGGGCATCGCCAACGATGAGCCCCTGCCCGACCCTCTCATGAATTACTCGGTCGGTGTGACGGCTGCCCTCATCGCCGCCATCGTATCGGGCCTGGCTGGGGTGTACTTCGAGAAGCTCCTCAAGGAAAGCCCCACGCAAGCAAGTGTTTGGGTCCGCAATATCCAGCTCAGCTTCTACTCAATCATCGCCGCCTTCTTCGGCGGCGTCATCTGGCAGGACGGCAGCGGCATCCGCCAGCACGGCTTCTTCGAGGGCTACAATTGGATCGTCTGGGCGGCCATTGTACTCCAGGCTGCAGGCGGGCTGATCGCCAGCCTGGTCATCCGCGATGCGGATAATATTGTCAAGAACTTTGCGACGAGCATCAGCATCGTCCTCAGCTTTGTGGTTAGCATGTGGATGTTTGAGTTTACGGTGACCACCACGGTAGGACTCCCCGCTCTGTAACGTGGATGCGTGGCAGCTCACTGACGGACTTAATGTTTAGTTCCTCATTGGGACGATGCTCGTCCTCCTCGCGACCTACCTCTACAGCGTCCCGGAGCGCAGCCTCCATCATCGCCCGCCCCCTGTGCAAATCGCCAGCTTCGAGAAGCCCGCCATCGTGCCCTTCCTCACGCCCATATCTACGCCGCGCACAACGGAGCAGCCGCGCCTGAACCTGGATCCCTTTGACGCAAGGGGACTGGCCATGACCACGAGCCGTCCCAACAGCCCAATGTTGCCACGGTCGAAAAGCCGCACCAACGTCCTCAAGGACAATTGAGCCGGGCGAAAGTGGTGGAAGAGAGCATGCAGAATAGATTTCACGGGGCCCCGGACAAGAAATAGTGATGGCTATATACACGTATAAACGAATGAGTTCTCAGGCAGGATACAGAGCTGGTGTGCGCATTGGATATTCGGCGGAGCGATGAGGACGTAGTGACATTTTGGTCGGAAGAGTTGAACACGGCTCCCGCTGTCGGCGCGAGAGACCAGTACCTTTGTAGCCACGAGATATACGTGCCGGCGAAACTTGATCCACAGCCCTTTGGGGCAAATGGGGGCAACACCTTGTAGTATTACATGGACGGCATCTAGACGCGGCTGTCCTCTGCAGACGCTACAGAACCGAGACCAAACCAGCACAAAATCACCAAACCGGCGCATACTTGCGACCTGGGAAATAGGAATTATGACCAACACAACGAGCCTCCCGGCTTCGGGGGGAAGAAGTGCTGTAATGGATGGAGGCACTATTAAGCTGCCATGGTGCAAAACAATATTCTCGCAGACTAGATAAAGCTTCTTTTTCGCGAAATAAAACATATAGCCCCGAGTTATAATACTCCACGCCCGTCTCGCCGGACGACAGACAGCTGGAGCTGAATCACATGATGACTTCGTTGGCGACATCCTGCGATGTCATAGTCAGCATATGCGTCCATGAAAGGAACTGTGATGTCACGTCACGGAGTACAGAGAGAAAGGGGGAGGGGAGGAAAGCTTACCCGCTTCAGCTCCTTGTATGGCAGGCAGACGCAGTTTTGCACGCGCACCTCGTCGCCGACGCCGCAGTCCTTGCCGAGAATGGTGATGCTCTGCACCTTGACGCCGTTCTTGATGATGCTCGTCGAGTGGCTGCCCACGGGCGTGGGCGTGCCCTCGACACGCGCCCATGCGCCCACGCGGCTGCCCCAGCCGATGATCGAGTACAGCACGCAGGCGTCGTGCTTGATGTCAGAGTCCTCGAGGACGACGCTCTCCTTGATGCGGGCGCCCGCGCCAACGGTGACGCGCGGGCCGATGCTCACGTTGGGACCGAGCTTGGCCGTGGGGTGGACTTGGGCCGTCGGGTGGATGAAGACGGGCGGGACGATGTTGGCGCTGGGCTCGGCGAGCTCAGAGCTCGCCGTCTGCCACGCCTTTTGCAGGTACAGCGCGTTGGCGGGCACGGCGGAGCCGGCCGTCTTGATCTGGCGCCAGAAGTCCTTGGTCTCGTAGACGTAGAACTGCTTGCTGTCGGCCATGTCGCCGAGGATGTCCTGCTCGAGACGGATGACCTCGTTCTTGCGGCCCTCATCGCTATCGTCGTCGTCGTCGTCCCGAGCGGCTGGGGCGTGGTAGCTGTCGAGGTTGTCGGAGGATGGGTAGGAGACGAGGCGCGCGGGGCGGTCGAGGCGGCGCTTGATGGCCGACCGGATGGAAGGGAAGATGGCCTCGGCGGAGAAGAGGTAGACACCGCAGTTGATGAGGTTGCTGATGTGCGACTCGGGCTTCTCGACGTAGTGCAGGACGCGGCGGGTGTGAGCGTCGGAGACGATGCAGCCAAAGTTGGTGGCGGCGTCGTTGCTCACGCGGGTGCCGAGGATGACGGCCTCGGCATCACGCTCGATGAAGAGCTTGAGCATCTCGGTCAGGGGGAAGGAGCAGCAGACGTCGGCGTTGAGGACGAAGAGACGCTCGGGACGGCCCTTGAGGATGGCATCGCGGAAGTGGTACAAGCCGCCAGCGGTGCCGAGGGCCTGGTACTCGCGCAGGTACTTGATGGTGATGGAGGGGAACTCCTGAGCCGAGTCCTTGATGAAGTCACGGAAGACGGACTCGTCGTAGTAGCCGATGATGTAGACCTCCTGGATGATATTGTTGGGGACGCGGGCGATGGCGGAGAGGCAGTGCCAGATGATGGGGTGGCCGGCAACCTCGAAAAGGGGCTTGGGGAGGTCGAGGGAGAGAGGGCGGAAGCGCGTGCCGCGAGAGGGACCGCCGACCTGGAGAAGACGTTGTTAGCTAAGCTGGTGGCGATGTTGGCGGTACGGCAGCGCTGGGCAAGGGAAGCGACCGCTGCCCCCTTTCCAAGGCCGCGACAGGAGCAAATGCCCGCCGGACGAGCAACACGGCGGTGCATTAATGAGGCCATTGAAGCCCAGCAGAGAGATGTTGGGAGTCTCACCAGAATGACGGCCTTTGTGGCGCCCTGGTCCTTGGGCCGGTGCGTCATGGGCACTTGGAGGGACATGGCGGTGACGGGCTTTGGAGGGGTTCGACGAAGTCGAGGGAGAGCTCCTCGAGAGGGCGGAGAGCGTCGATGCGTGGCGCGAGCGAGAAGGCCGACGGCGAGGTTGGCGGGAGATTCTCAGATGAGGGGCTGCTGCTGCTGCTACCTTCGTGGTGGTGCTCGTCGCCTCGGCACGCTGCTGGTGGTCGCGTCGTCGCCTCGTGCCGTGCTGTCGGGAGGGAGGATCTGTCAAAGTGCGAGCCGTGGGGCCAGAGCTGGCGGAGCTGGCGGTTGGGTTCGGTGTGGCGCGGGGGGGTTCTGATTGAGCGGGCGGCCGTTGCTGGCGGCTGGTGGGATGGCTGAGGTGGCTGCTGGCATTCCGTGACGCGAAACGTGGGAGCAGCCCAGCCGATCAGGGGTCCAGCTGAACGTGAACGGTACGTACCGGTCCACTTGCCGTTGAATCTTGATGCGGCTGCCGCCTCAGGAGAGGAGACCCGTGCATGGTGTTTGGCTTTTGGCAGCCGTCAAGGCGCCTCTCGAAGTACTCCCTGATTCGTACCTTATTGTGAAGGCATCAATGTGGTTCGTTGAAGCCAGCTTGACTAGCCAAGTCTTGCACTCATCTTGCGATGAATCCTTGGAGTCAAGGATGCATCATTGCGCTGTTCGCACAATAGGGTAGGTAGAAGAACTTCGCTACCATCCTACTGTTCTCTCTCGTATTGTGTTACAAAAAGAGGCGTACACTCATTGCGATGGCCGATCAAGCTGTCTCTCTTGCCTGGCATGTGAGGAAGGAAATGAACGGGATGAGAGGACGCACTCGGACGATGATGCCGTCAGGCTCGTCTCGAAACTGCAGCCTCCCGATCGCAGACGGCCTGCCGTTGATGTAGTATAGCTATGGACTTGTGAGCTGGACTCGCGGCTCAAATCATATTCATCCAGTGCTATCGATTACCGATTCTTTTGCATCAAGAGCTCCCAGTGGCTCAAGTCAATCGGTGGGAGTAGAAGAGAGCTGAAATGATTCGCCCGCAGTGGTCCGTACCTCAACCTGCACCGGCGTCTTATGCTTCCCGTGTTGGCCCAAGCACCCTTCTGCATTTATAAGAACTGCCAGCCCGGCACAATAGCTGGATGGATGGGCACCCCATGTGGGCTTATTACAAAGGCTCCAGGCTGTGACGGCACCTGGTCGGCATTTGGATGCTCTGGGCGCCAGGGAGCGATCCCCAGCCACCCGATTTTCGACCCCTGCCGAGACCGCGCCGCGATGCACTCTCTCAACTCCATCGACCATTAATTTTTGCTAACGGCTCTTTGCATTGCCAACCTCCGCGGCCTTCCATAGCCCTCGAACTCGACCGCTGATCTTCGCAAGCACTCCCCGCACGTCATTGTAGTGAATTTCAGGCTGGTCCTGTGCATCCACTCTTCTGTTGCCCTGCCAGCCGGCAGACGGTTGCTGGCAGCCTACCAGTTGCTATCCACGAGCAGTGTTTGTCGGAGCCTGAGGAGCCCAGCACCCACACAATTTCCTCAGGCCCCTTCGAACAAGGCAGCCAGCGCTTCATTCTTCACTGTTGTCACTTCACTCGCCTTTACTCACATTCCTCTCCTCGACCCTTTCTACTCCCTGTATTTTCTTCCGCCCACGTCTTCTGTACATTGTGCAGCGTGAATTCGTGACTTTCTTGTTTGCTGGCACTCTCTCCGGATACCCTGTCGTTTCGTCCCTGAAGCCTTATTTTACACTGCAAACATCATCCTTGCAACCTGCACTTGACCACCTCATCTCAAGTGACAACTCTGTCATTTGACTTGAGCAGCTTGTGCAGTTATCCACGATGCCAGGAGCAATAGAAAACCACCGCTCTATCCGAAAAAACCGACATCGCGGACGTCCTATTGTCAAGCTCGAAGCAGATGGCCCCAACGCCTCAGTCACAGCCGGCGGCAGAGAGGAAGACTGGGAGGAGGAGGAGAGCAGTACTGGACACCCCATCTCTGCCCACAATGCCGATGGCCAGTCCCTCTCACGTCTTGGAAGATCTGACGCTCGCAAGTTTGCCCTCCCTTGCTTGTCTCGAGAACTGCTGCTAACTAAATTCGACAGCGGCGCCTAGTGAGCGTACCACAGAGCCAGAGCCGTTGATGACGGAGGTGCGGATGCGCCAAAATGGAACCGCTATTGCTGCCGCGGCCAGTCCAGTGAGCATCCCAAACCCGGAGGAAAGCTTTTTCCACACGTCCTTTCAAGACATTGGAAGAAAGCTTAAAGAGTGCAATGACACTCTCGGGGAGCTCCAGCAACTGGGAGTATCGCATGATGTGCAACTCCCCGAGCTCGTCCTCGTTGGTGACCAGTCAGCTGGCAAGTCTAGCCTCATGTCTGGTCTTGCGAACCTGGAGCTACCTCGAAGTGAAGGTACCTGCACAAGGTGCCCACTGCACATCCGTGTGTCTCGCCACACCGAATGGTCTTGCCGAGTTTGGCTTCGAAAGGAGTATTCGTATCAGCCTCCGTCGGACCGCACCATCAATGAATCGGACGTTACCGACCAGGATCCTTTTTTTCCTTGGAGAAAACTGCCGTCCACCGTTGTTCATGAGTTCAAGTCAATGCATGACAAGAGCGAGATCGAAGAAGTTCTTCGCTGGGCCCAGATTGCCATTTTAAATGACGACAAGCATCCCGGGCTCTTCGTCCCCGGCTCTGGAGGCATCGCAATCAACACCCCCATCGTGAAGGCAGCAGAGGAGACGGCAGCCAAGTTCTCCCCCAACATTGTTGCCCTCGAGATCAAAGGGCCTGGGTTGCCAGACCTGTCGTTCTACGATATGCCGGGCATCTTCCAGAACCCTGCCGATGCGAGAGATGACTATTTGGTCAATGTCGTTCGCAACCTTTCCAGGGCATACATCTCGCACCCGTCTGCTATAATCATCTGCTCGATGCCGATGAATAGCGACGCCGAGAATTCTGCCACCTTTGGATTGACGCGAAGACTCGGCGCCTCCAGCCGGACCATTGGCGTGCTCACAAAGGCCGACCTCCTGCCCAAAGGCGGGTCTTCCAATCATGATCAGTGGCTGACAATCATGAAAGGAAACACCCACCAAACTGGCCTGGGCTACTTTATTACTTCTCGACCCCAGGACAAGGATTTAGAGGAGTTGAAGAAGTGGGAAGAGCACGTCTTCGAAGACCATAGCTTCGAGGACTGGCCGGAGGCTTTTCATCAGTTCTCTGACAGATGCGGAGTCGAAAAGCTCAAGGCCTTCCTATCTGAGAGACTTGGAGAAGAATTCGCAAAGAGGTGAGTTTCTCCACGGTCCTAAGTTGCCATCATTCCCACCAACCACTAACATGATCAGCCTGCCGCATATCAAGCGCACCGTAAAGCTCCACCTGGACAAAGTCAGCCGGCAACTTGCCCATCTTCCAGAGCTTCCCGGAAACGTCGAATTAGAGATTCAGACTGGTCTGATGACATTTGCGGATTGTGCTCGCACCAAGATGGACGAGTTTGTTGCCCACTTCAATGTCTTGCCGCGCAACTTCCGCGATTGCCTTTTGGCAATCAAGCCAAAATTCACCCTCAAGGATTGGACAGACCAGCCCACGATCGATATCTCGGACGACGAATCAGATACCATGTCCAGTGCCAACACCCCAACCGGCAAGCGGCAGCGGCATGCTGCGGCCTCACACCCGACCCCGTCCAAGCGTCTACGATTTGATGGATCTACGGGCGGCACCCCGGCCCCCAGTGTTCATATCAAGCCCGAAGAAGGTGCTCGTACGCCCAGCAGCTCGCAGCAAGCGTCCATCAAAGTGACAGCGCTACAAGAGCCTTTTACCAGATTTGCCAAAATTGGCCGTGGATTTCGCACTCTGCGACAGGTGCGCGAGGAGATGCAGGCCAAGACCAAGGCTGGGATGCCTGACCGCATCTCGGACGCGGTCTATGTGGACTTGGTGAAACTGGCCGTCCAGCCGTGGAACGAGCCAATGAATGCCTTCATCAAGCAGACCATGAAAGACCTCCAGTCGGAGCTTGATGCCACCTTGAACCTGGCCCTCGAGAACCTCAAAAAGAGATTCATTTACCAGGAGGCCAAGAAACACGTGCACAAATGCCTCGAGGAGCATCTCAAGGAAACCGAAGCCGCCCTCGCTGGCCTCTATAATGACGAGAGAGAGCGGCTCTTGACATTCAACGAGGAGTTGTTCAAGCAATATCGCGACGACGAGCACATTGTGCTGACGAGATTCCGACACAATATGCGTATGGAAGCCGCAGGGTTTGCGATACGTCCGCTGGGCCAGTGGAACGAGATGACGGAGGAAAAGCGAGTACAGGACTTGAGACGCCGCGAGGCCGAGATGGCCAAGCTCGGCCCTGACCAGTTCGTACGAGAACTCGAGGTCGTTGCGTACGTTAGGGGGTACTATCGCCTCGCAGCCTTGCGATTCGCGGACGCGGTGTCCCAGCGGATCCTCTGCAGGATGATACCGGCCATTCGACGCCAGTTACCAACGTACCTTGAGGAGAAGCTTGGTCTCCGCCGCCCGGACGCGCAGAGCGTCTACGAGAGGCTCATGGAAGAGGACGTGCAGACGGCGGCCAAGCGGGAGATGCTGAAGAAGGAGAAGCTGAAGTTTGACACGGCGCTGGCCAGCATCGAGCTGCTGGAGTCGGGACGGGGGACCTCGCCCGACGAGGATCCCTTGGAAGGTGATGAGCAGAGTACGCAGCCTTTGTCTCGGATAGCGATGGATTTGGGCCTGGTGGAAGAAGTGTGATGAACGCTCTGTTTAGCTCCTGTAGTTGATACGTGCCTGGGCGGATGAGGAGCTTTGGCTGCCACACAGGAAGGGGTCTGTATGGACGAGGTACTGAGATGGTGGTGGCCGGGAAGTTGCTGAGGCGCACGTGTGCCGTTGAGCAGATAACTGGAGAAAGTTTTGTACGAACCAACACGAGGCCAGGTAGACTGACCATAACATGGTGGCACTTGATTGTGCAAGATTCTTACATCACAGATCACTTTTTGTCCGTGATACCTCGCGAATCACTTTCGGGGATGCCTGCGCTGCAGCAACACGTTAGTGGCTGCGGGTGCTGTTGGCATTGGCAGCACAAGGCGCTGCGCGCGAAGACGACTGGATTGAGCACTGGGCAAGGACAGTAAGGCTTTCCTCGTCGAGCTCTCTGTCTGCGCGCCTCGCGCAGCTCTGCGGACTGGTGAGTCGCGACGCAGGGCACAGCGTGGATCAATGGCGTCATGCCTTGACCGAGTTCTCGTCTGCTCACACGCGTTTCTTGGCAGTCTCCCCTTCTTCCAAGAATCTCAGCCGTGCTCGTACGAAAGGATTCGCCGGCGGCACCGAGTTGCCATTGAGGGAAGCAATTTTCAACGGGCCTCTCCGTCGGCGACTCCACCACCTCACGTACCCCAGGAATTGAGCGACGATCGCCATCGTCGTCCCCATTGCCTGCACATCTAAGGCTATTCTTGGGCATGGATATGATTTCTTCGGCCCCACGCCGCTGCCGTCTCAGCTTCGTCATGCCCAGCTCCTGGTGTTTTTCAGGAGCTTCTTCAGCCCAGCCATGCTCGGATCCCATTCTACCCATTGCTCACTAGCGTCGCCGCCTGGCTCAGGGCCTCGATGCGCCCATATTATTACCTACCTGCTGGACACCCCTGTCGCGTCTCATCACTATTACCTCGGATGCTCTCCCCTGCGGCTTATAGGTATTATACCAAGGCGTGACTCAACCCTCGCTTATTCGTCTGCTGGCCTTTCTCGACGTGACTTTCTTCCCCGGCGTTGAGGCAGCACCGCTGAAGTGTCGACACCAACCCTAACCCAGGCCGAGGCCCAGACCTTCTCATCTCTGTTCTCGCCATGAACTGACGCGAAAAAACCACCTTGTCTGGCTCTTCGTGACTTGAGCAAGTGAGACGAAGACGAGGATGAAGGCGGGAACCGAGAACTTTGTCTATTCCTTTGTCCGGCCCCCTTGCCTGCAGGTTGGCTTGTCCTGAGCGCGCTTGCTATTCGGCTGCTGCTGTGTTCACTCATTTTATCATCCAGCAGCGCTGCCCGAACCAAAGTGAATCTCAAGGCAGACGGCGACCTTAGTCCTCACTCCATTGAGGGGCTCCTTGTTCAAGCACCAACGTCAGTTCGACTGCAACACCTCGCCATTACCTGGGGACCCTCATGTCTCCATGCCATTGAGCCTCGACCCCAAAACTTCTCGCCCCAAAGCTCTCTGCAGGTTCCCACTTCCTCACCTCCATCATGGCCAAGCTCGCATCGGCTAGTGCTCCCAAGCACTTGACGCAGCACAGCATTGAAGAAAACATCGACCTTGCCCGGGCCGAGGCCCCTAGCTTCGAGAAGGTGACATGGTACAAGGAGCCCCATCTGCGAAAGCTCTACTTTCTGAGCCTTTTTCTGCTCATCGGCTCTGCAACCACCGGCTTTGATGGCATGCTGCAGAACACTTCCCGTAAGTCTGCTTGGGTGCGACGACATGAAGTGTCTATGGTTCAATCCAAGCGAGGGCGTCTGACTAAAATGACTTCCAGAGCAAATGGACGATTGGAAGGCCTTCTTCCCAGAGTATGCCGACGCTAGCAAGCTTGGTATCTTGATAAACATGTACAATATCGGATCTATCGTCTCCTACTTCATTTCGCCTTATATGGCAGACATCCTCGGCCGCCGTCCGACCATTATGATTGGCTGTGTCATCATGATTGGAGGTGCCTGCATCACGACCTTTTGCAACGGCTATGGAAGTAAGTAGGGAGGCGTATTTCGGTTCGTCGGGGCATTTTCGTGAAAACTAACGCGCATACCAGTGTACATTGGTGGCCGTTTTGTCATCGGCTTCGGCAACTCCCTCTCTCAAATCTGCTCACCCATGCTTCTGACAGAGATTTGCCATCCGCAGCATCGTGGTCCGCTGACAACTGTCTACAACTGCCTGTGGAATTTTGGATCCCTGTGTAAGTCTCTGCAAGCCCTGGTCGCTGCTGCAATATCTCTGTGCTAACACCATCAAAGTGGTTTCTGTCATAGGCTGGGGCACCGCGTCTATCATCAGCGACTGGTCCTGGCGCTCCATCACCTTGATCCAGGCTCTCCCTTCCATCATCCAGCTCGTCGGCATCTGGTGGGTCCCCGAGTCACCCCGTTTCCTCGTCAGCAAGGACAAAGCAGACGAGGCCCTGGCCGTCCTCGTCGAGTACCACGCAGGTGGCGATGCCAACAACGCTACCGTTCTCTTCGAGTACCATGAGATCAAGCAGACGATTGAAACCGAACGCAGGGCCAACAAGTCCACCAGCTACCTCGATTTCTTCAAGACCAAGGGAAACCGCTGGAGGCTGGCCATTATCATTTCGCTCGGCGTCATCTCGCAGTACTCGGGCAATGCACTGTTTTCCAACTACATTGACATTATCTATGAGGGAGCTGGAATCAAAGAGCAAAACAAGAAGCTGGCGGTACGTTACTTGGGTCTCTGCAGGTCAAGCCCCTCTCATCGACGTCGAAGCTGACTTGTCCGTCATTTTTAGTTGACTGCTGGCAAGACCATCATGGACCTTGGCATATCCGTGGGTGCTGCCCTTTCGGTCGACAAGATTGGCCGTCGACCCTTGTTTCTGACTGCCATCGCCGGCATGACGCTATCCTTCGTCTGCTGGACCGTCACCGGCGCAGTATACGAGAATTCTGGCGTTGTCGGCCCTCCCACTGCCGACTCACCCGGTGGTAGCATCATTTACACGAATGACGGATCCGGATACGCCCAGATTGCGTTTGTCTGGCTGTTCGGTATCTTTTACGACATCGGGTTTTCCGGCCTGCTTGTGGCTTATGCGCTCGAGATTCTTCCATTCCACCTGCGCGCCAAAGGTGCGTACTCGTTTCGCCCCACGATGATGACATTCGCACTAAAAGATTTTGTGTAGGCATGGTGATTATGAACATTTCGGTGATGGCGATTCTGGCCATTGGGTGGTGAGTGGCTCACCTTTATTCGCAGTCAACTCATTGGGGACGCTAACAATCTGCGCCCAGTCAAACTAACATGCTGGCGTGGAATAACCTGCCGCATCACTGGAATTTCATGCTCTTCTACACGCTCTGGAACTTTTGCGAGCTCATCTTCGTTTACTTCTTCTACGTCGAGACCAAGGGCCCGACGCTCGAAGAGATTGCTCGCATCTTTGACGGTCACGATGCCGTTCCACACATCAACTTGGAGCAGCTGGAGAAGGAGGTGCAACTGAATGCTCTTCACGAAGACCATCTTCTGGCGGAGAAGAGGGCGGCTTGACTTGGGGGTTATCGCGTTTGTCGGGGGCGTTGGCTGGTTGTTGGTCCATACTTGAGCGGGAGTTCCCGGCAGTCGTTGAATTATTACTTGGGTCGGTTTTCACAGACGTTGAGCTGAATTGTACATCAAAACCCTCATGAGCACTGGGCCTTTGTTGCCCCCCCATTTGGACGCCACGATCGAGTTAGTGCAGATATCGCCGTTACGGAGCGACGAAAAGCCTCGTGGAGCTCCAGTGAGTAGTGTGGGGGTCGGCCCGATGCTTAGCAATACGAGCACGGCGTGACGTTACCATGGGGCACCGGACGTCGGGGTTTTCTAAATTGTCTCATTCAGCCTGTTTAAACCTTGCAACTCGCATCTCTGTCTGGATATACTGTAAAAGTCGTCTGGTTTGGTACAAAAGTCAACAATTCCAAGATGCCTCAGCAAGTCTGGCATCGCACGTTCCCATCGGGTCACGGCCTGGAAGCCGCACTGGCCGCCACCCGGAACCCCGGCGAGCCTGTGGTCATTGCGAGCCCGCCAACGGAGGTGAGCAGATGCCGCCCCCTGAGGTCCGGTCCGGGACGGAGCCGGGGACCGATTGACGCCGGCTTCCTGGCCACGACCTGAGATGGCCTTTTCATAGAGCCTGAATGATTGTGTCGCCTTTTGCTGACAGAAACGGAACAGGTTCAGGCCCTTCTTGACGCGAATGTCGGCGGCGACGGCTTCACCTTGACGTCCTTCTCAGCCGACGACGCCTGGGAGCTGGGCCACCTCATCCACGCGCGCCTGCTGCCCTTTGCGCCCGCGCGCCCGGCGCTCATCTCCATCAGTCTGGCCAACGGCTCGGTGCTCTTCCAGAGCGCGACGGGCAGCGGCACGACGCCAGACAACAGCGTGTGGGTGGCGCGCAAGCGGGCGACAGTGCTGCGCTTCGGCGTGAGCAGCTGGCTCATGGGGCAGAAGTTCAAGGGTGACGAGGCGGCGTTTGCGGCCAAGTTCGCGCTGGGGCCGGACGCGGCGGGCGGGTATGCCATCCACGGCGGCGGAGTGCCGATTCGCGTGAGAGGCGTGGAGGGCGTGGTGGCCGTGGTGGTGGTCAGTGGGCTGAAGCAGCATGAGGATCACGGCGTGATTGCGGAGGTGGTGAGGAAGAACTGGGAGCCTGTGACGGAGTGATGGCGTGTCACTGCTGGTGAAAGCTGTCATTAGAATGAGGGACAGAAACACATTGCAGTGCTAGCTCAAGATCCAAGTTTTTTAACAGTTGATATATATCATCATTGTTCCACGTGCGCCTCGTCTTTGCCTGTAGATGGCTCGTCCCTCCCAGCGTTATACAAGTCCAGAATAGCACGCGCTGTTTCATTGTCCTCGCCCGAAGACAAGAACAAGGCTCTGGCATCCTCGGGCATCGCGTTGATCGCTCGGCGCACCTTGTCGGCCAGCGAATTGTCGTCAGCAAAACGCGGCGCTGTTTCGCGTATGTTCTCCTCCATCAACACTTCATCAGTCTCCAAACCACCTTGACGATTGGAATGGGACATCCCCAAGGCATATTCCTTGACGAAGCCCCAGAGAGGATCAATGACCAGGCTTTTGGCGTGCCACGACGCAAGCAGGGCCAGCGTTCGGACTTTGCCAATTCCGTACCGGCTTGGGTCATCGTCCAGGCCGAATTTATGGAAGTGATACTTTCCAAATTGGGAAAGAAGCCCCACTGACCAGGGGTGCGTCTTTTCCTTGACTTTGCAATAGTCAATGAATCGACGAGTAGACTGAAGGGGCTCGCTGTAAGGGTCGAATATTTGCCAGGTATTGGCCTGGGCTGTGAAGCTCCGGAGCTGATTGAAGGGACTAGGAAAGGTGCCGGGAGGCAAGGGAAGATACTCTGGGTCAGCAACTGGAAATTCGATGACGCGCACCGTAACGGGGTCGTATCCGGGGACCTGTCGCCTTGGGAAGTCTGACTCCTCTTCTTCGGAGCGCTCTGTCGTGAAGTGCAATAGTGCCGGCCCTGCTATGTGCCACAAGTTGCAAAACGACCTCCCCGGGCAGGCAAGGTAGTTGAATGATGCGCCGAAAGGGGTTGGATGGGCGTAGTGGTAGCGCAGCAGCTCGTCGAAAGCCTTATCCCATGCGTCCAGAAACAAGCCCTCCGCGCGTGCAGGCTGCGCCGAGACATAGACCCAACTTTGCCATGGAGCTTCATCCTTAAACGACCAACTCCTTAGCGACCTTCTCCTGCGGTACAGCGTGTCCAGGCGAGCTGCGGCATCGCGAACCTGTTTGACGCCGCACGCCTCCAGCGACAGACCGCTCCGGTGCACGTCGAATCTCGTCAGCCACAGTTTCTTCCACCAGTCGGTAGGGTCCCGGAGTTGGACAATATGATACGGCGGCAAGCCTGTGTCATGAATGCCCGGTGCCCCTGGGATGGACGAGGTGTCCATGGTACGGGCGGCGTAGACGTCGTCATGCACCTGGCGTATGGTGTCCGAGGCCCACTGATCGGCCATGTTCGAGAGAAAGACGCCCTCTATAACCCCCAAGGTCAACGGCAGAGTGTAAATGGGGGACATGACGAGCAAGATGAGGGCGATAAGTCGCCCGATGGCTCGCATGGTCCATCGCAGCATCTTGGGTTTACGCGGCGCAAACGTGAATCTGAGTGCTGAGTTATTGCTTTGCCCGCCCCGCCCCGCCCGGTTGCGGAGTAGAGCAGCCGAAAGAAAGTTGCTTGGCCACTGAGGGCTACAGAGAGAGAATATGCGTTGCAGACTTGGCAGTCATTGCCAACCTACGAAGTAGATGAGAAAGCAACGGGAGAAAGTCTCGCGGGGGGTCGACAAAACGGCGCGGCGGGGCGTCCGGGGGCCCCAGGCAATGACATGGATCTGGAGTTATATGCATGGATGGGTGTCATGTTGGCCGGAGCTCATCTTTTTACATCGCCAATCTTGTCAAGCCACAGACGCCTTCAAGGGTGACACGGAGTATCCGCGAGATGGACGGCGGCGGTGGCCGAACCTCTCGGGGAGAATTGAGCCACATATCATGTCGCAGCAGCATCATCTGACTAATGCCCATCAGCAAGGAAGAAAGCCAATACCAAGCCTCAGCTCCAAAGCTGGGCTGGCTGGAAACGAGGAAATTGGCAACGGGATGCCAAGTGCTGGCGATTCTGGCAATGGCACATAAGACGGTGGTGAGGTGTCGAACGTCATAGTGAGCGTCGTTGCCAGGCAGAGACGGCGTTCCAATCATGGCGCTTGTCGCGACGACCCCTCCATCAGTGTATCATCTACCCCTCAACTGTGACCACCTCACCGATGCTTCACCCGTCTTCTTCTTCATCTCACTTGGTCGGCAACTGTCGGACAAGATTGTGTCGTGAATTGAGATTGATGGTCAGCATCTGCGCCAGGAGGCGCGTCTACGAGTCTTGCCACCTTCTAAGACGTCTGCCATCTGCCGATATATGCTCGGGCCACTCTGTTGCTACTGGCGGCATTCAATAGACGCGGCCAGCTCAGACACACAGGTATAGCCAAATCTTTCCTACGTCTCCCCGTCGGTCAATCATCTCATCTCTCGGCCCATTGGCCTAGGGTCGCTGGCGTACAATGGCTGCAGGCCACGTACAGCCTCACCAGCTCCCCGACTGGAGCAACGTCAAGGTCATCCACCGCAAAACGCTCGCGCCTCGCAGCCACTTCTATCTCTACAGCAGCGAGGCTGAAGCGCTCACGCGGGATGTGAGCAAGGCCAAGACGCAGTGCCTGTCCGGGAAATGGAAGTTTCACCTGTCCAAGTCCCCCTTTGAGGGCCCCCGACAGTTCCACGAACGAGGTTTCAGCACCACAGACTTCGCCGACGTCGTAGTTCCCGGCATGTGGCAGCTCCAGGGGCACGGAAAGGGCCCTCACTACACCAACTATCTGTATCCTTGGCCGGTCGATCCGCCAAACGTGTCGTACCAGGAGAACGAGTGTGGCAGGTACGTCAGAAACTTCCGAGTGGACAAGTCCTTCGCCGGCCACCAGCTACGTCTTCGTTTTGAAGGCGTGGACTCGTCATTTACGGTATGGGTCAACGGCAAGGATGTTGGGTACTCACAGGGGTCGAGAAACCCGAGCGAGTTTGACATCACGGACCTCGTGGAGATCGGCAGGGACAATGTCCTCGCTGTCGAGGTGTACCAGCGCTGCGACGGCAGCTACCTCGAAGACCAGGACCAGTGGTGGCTCAGCGGCATCTTTCGCGATGTTTACCTCCATGCCTTTCCCAGGGTTCACCCCGTCGACTTTCATGTCGCCACCGAACTCGACAACAAGTACGAGGACGCCATCTTGAGAGTCAAGGTCGACATGAGCGCATCTTCAAGAGTCGAAGTGAAGCTCTTCGACGCCGATAAAAACGAAATTCTCCGTGAGACCAAGGCTATCAAGCAGTCTGGAAGCTTTGAGCTTGCCGTCAGGAACCCCAAGAAGTGGACAGCAGAGACCCCTCACTTGTACACGCTGGTGTTGAATTTCCTTGACGGCGATGGCTGTAGTCTCGTGCAGCGTGTCGGCTTCCGCACTGCAGGCCTCGTTGACGGTGTCTTCTGCGTCAATGGCAAACCTATCAAGATACGTGGCGTGAACAGACACGAGCACCATCCTGACCATGGAAGAGCCGTCCCCTACAATTTTATGAGGCGCGACCTTGTCATCATGAAGCTCTGCAACATCAACGCCATCCGGACCTGCCACCAGATCAACGACCCGCGGCTCTACGACGTCGCCGATGAGCTGGGTCTCTGGATCATGGACGAGGCTGACCTGGAGTGTCACGGCTTCGCGGCCGTGGGCGGCGATGCGGCCTCGTACACCTCGGACAACCCGGCGTGGCGGGAACAGTACATCGACCGGGCGAGGCAGATGGTCGCGCGCGACAAGAACCACGCCTGCGTCATCATGTGGTCGCTCGGCAACGAGGCCTTCTACGGGCGCAATCACCAGGCCATGTACGATTGCATCAAGTCCATGGATGGGACGCGGCTGGTGCACTACGAGGGCGACTGGGCGGCTCAGACGGCCGACATCTTCAGCCGCATGTACGCGACCGTCGACAGCATCGAGGACTTTGCGAAGGAGCGGGACTGGAAGAAGCCGCTGGTACTGTGCGAGTTTCTGCACTCGATGGGTAACTCTGCGGGGAACGCCAAGGAGTATATCGATGCGTACTACAAGCATCCGCGCCTCATGGGCGGCTTTGTCTGGGAGTGGGCGAACCATGTAAGCGCCGTCGCCGATGCTGATGCGGATGGGTGAGGACTGACATGGGACACAGGGCTTGAGGACAAAGACGAAGGACGGCATCGAGTACATGGCCTACGGCGGCGACTTCGGCGACGAGCCCAACGACTACAACTTTGTCATGGACGGACTGTTGTGGTCTGAGCATAGCATGACGTCCAACATCGCCGAGTACGCCAAGTCGATTGAGCCGGTTCGCACGCTTGCCCTGCACCACCACAACGTCACCATCATGAACCGCTACGACTTTCTCGGGCTAGATCATCTGGAGGGCACGTGGCGCATTGTCGCGGATGGCCAACAGGTGACTTGTAGGGGGCAGGTGGACATTCCAAGTGGTGAGTAGGTAATAAGCCAAGCGAGGAGCCGTATTTTGACTAGGATCTGCAGGCATAAAGCCTCACACCGAGGCGTCCCTCAAATTGCAAGACTTCCACGAGAGAATGATACGAGAGGTGGACAAGGAGGCTTACCTTCAGCTTCAGTTCAAGCTGAAGGAGGCGACGGACTGGGCGCCGACCAGCCACCTCGTCGCCACAGGCGAGCTACGGATCGCGAAGCCCCTGTCCCTCGCGGCAATCCGATCCCTGGAGCCGCCAAGTCCCAAACCCACGGTCCGTAAGACGTCTGAGGAGCACCTCACCATCACGTCGGTCACGGGGGCTTCCATCTGGGGCATCAATATGGTGACGGGAATGCTGACGAGCTGGCGACGGGCGGATCGGCCAGACGCGGAGCTGCTCACGAAGCCCGTCGGCATGGACTTTTACCGCGCACTGACGGACAACGACCGCGGCGGCCACGGGGGCCAGTGGAAAGAGCGCCGGCTGCACCAGACGACCAGCCAGGTGCGGCAGATCAAGTGGTTCGTGGCCGACGACGGCGTCGAGGTGCAGGTTGCGGAGCGCATCGCGCCGCTAGCGCTGGCCTGGGGCGTCGACGCGGCGTGGACGTACAGCTTCCGCGGAGACTCGCTGGCCATCCGCGTGCGCGGGAAGCCGGGCGGCTCGTATCTGCCCGAGACGTTCGCTCGCGTCGGGGTCACGCTGGGGCTCGCGGGGGTGGACCGGGTCCGGTGGTGGGGCCGGGGCCCGGGCGAGTCATACCGCGATAAGAAGCGGTCGCAGCTGTTCGGCAACTGGGAGGCGAGCGTGGACGACCTCTGGGTGGACTACGAGTTCCCGCAGGATGGCGGCAACAGGACCGACGTGCGCCGGGTCGAGTTCCGGGGGGCCGAGGGCGCGAGAGTCCTGCGGGCGCGGTTCGGGGACCTCGAGGGCGCGAGCTTCTCGGCGATGCGGTACGCGACGGCGGACATTGACGAGTGCACGCACCCTTACGAGCT
Source organism: Tolypocladium tropicale (assembly GCA_024340005.1). Lineage (NCBI taxonomy): Eukaryota > Fungi > Ascomycota > Sordariomycetes > Hypocreales > Ophiocordycipitaceae > Tolypocladium > Tolypocladium tropicale. The sequence goes on along the minus strand of JALHBU010000068.1, from coordinate 66,832 downwards.
GCACCGGAGGAAGCGGGAGGACACGATTGTGCGGCTGGACTGGATGCATCACGGGCTGGGGACGGGGTCGTGCGGGCCGTGGACGCTGCCGCAGTATCAGCTGCGGACGGACCGGGCGTTTGACGTGGAGATGTTGCTGGATTGATTCTGTATCTAACCGAAGTGCCGTGCAAGCCGCTGATTTTAATTTCACAAAAGTTAAGTCGTCTTGGTTGCCCCTGACAGAATCCCCTGCGCTCCCCGGCTCGGACCCGTCAGCAGCCCGGCAACTTTTGACTTACACGAGACAGAGCGTCGACATCCCGGCAGCCCGGGGCGATAACGCCATCAACTCCATGATGAATCGTCATTCTGGACGCCGGCGTCGAGCAGGTTTCATACACATGGCACCTCGTCGCCGGCTCGACGCCCCGTGCCACAAAGCGCTTGCTTTTGTCTCACGGAGCCTTGCCGACACGACCACGCGCCGCCCCCAGCAGAACAGCATGCCCCGAAGAGGCGGTCAGGCGAGCTGGTGCATCTGAGAGCCCGGTGGTCTGTTGCACGCGCCAGCACGGAGTACAGGGGTCTCTGCGAGACCGGGACGCGCGTTGACGCTGACTCTACCCCGAGGGGGTCACCTACGGATACATATAATAGCGCGGGCCTCGCCGTCCGTGGCTGGCGCCTTGGGGGGAGGCACGTATGCGTGCGCTGGTGCATCGCTCATGAGGCCCATCGATGCTGGCGCTCGACCCGGCACGGACGCCTCGGACCGGCGGCGGGCTTCTGCTCGCCAACCGTGGCAAGGGCTGTCAAGCGTGCGCCAAGATCGACGCCGCGGTGAAGACGGCGACGGTGACGGTGACGGTGACGGCCTTGACGGGACAGGATGATGACGACGCCGCGGCGGTCAGGACAGGTGAGCTGCTTGATTATTTCATTCTTATCCAAGACCCGTTGATACGCATTCCTTGGCCGTGCCTGACGAGGCGAGATCGTTGCTTTGGAAGTGATCGATCTGGGGATGGATGCCCCGGTGAAGGTGTGGAGGCCCTGCCCGATGACTGGAAGGCGCCCAGTCTCTGGCGGCACACGCTGCTGGACCCGCCACGCTGGACCCTGGGGCAGTTAGCGGCCCACCCGCCGAAGTCGCAGCTGGCACGCCATCGCGCCGCCTCAACCACCAGCCCTGACGCAATCGCAGCTTTCTTTTCTCAGAACACGTCAACCCTCAACTGTCAACCCTTGCTCCCCTATTCCTGTCCTCCGCTGCCTTGCGCTACTCTTACTCCCCATTGGGCACCCCGGTCGGCACGGCTGTCAGCCTCGTCTCCCGGGTCTGCTAACTTTCACTCGTTGCCCACCCTCCAACCCTACTCTTCCCGCGCGCGATGCGATAGCCTCGTCGCCAACCAACCTCGACACCACCGCTGACCGACGCCCGACGGGCGCAGCCGCAGCCGCAGCCACGATGCCCTCCGTCACGGCCCAGCCTGAGCTCGCCGCTCCCGTCCCTAGCCCACTCGAGGCGCCCGACGGCGCGCAGGCCTCCCCGGAGCTCGTCCACAGCCTCAAGCACGGCAACTCGATCCTCGCCCTCGCCGTCAGCCCTCGGCACGACTCCGTCTACGTCGGCACCCAGGACGGCGAGATCGTCGCCTGGTCGCTCGCCACCTTCCACCAGATCCACCAAGTCCAGGCGCACAAGCGCAGCGTCCTGTCGCTGTTTCTCTCGCCCGATGACTCGCTGCTCTTCTCCAGCGCCTGCGACGCCGTCGTCAACGTCTGGTGCCCCAAGACTCTGCGCCACCTGTACGAGATATATGGCGTCCACGACGTTGGCGACATCTTCTGCACCGCATACAGCGCCCAGCATGACACTCTATACATCGGCGCCCAGAACACGACCATTCAATGGGTCGGCCTGAGCAATCCCTCCGCCAGGGTCGCGTCCGGGTCACAGAGCCATCCGGACCGCAGGAATCATCGCTTCTTCGACTCCAAAGCCATCGGTGGCGCGAGCACGCCGAGGCGTAACGAGGAGCGTTGGAGTCTGATACCAAAGGCTCAAGCCGTGCTGGAGATTGGCGCCGGCTCCATCCGCCAGTTTGCCCACTACGGCTACGTCTACTGCATGCTCATGGCCAAGGGGCCCACCGTCGACGCCGATGCCGACGACGATGTCTTGATATCCGGCGGCGGTGACGGTACAATAAAGCTGTGGAGGCTGGGTGCCAGTTCCGGCAGCGGCCGCCACGTGGACGAGAGCGAACGGGGGGATATCGAGGAGATTGTGACCCTGGGAACCGACGATGGCGAGTCCGTCCTATCGCTTGCCATTGATGGCTCGTTCCTGTATGCCGGGAAGCTGGATGGCATCGTTGAGCTCTGGGACCTCGACACCACGCAGAAGTTGAGGGTCATCAAGGCACACGAGGGCAACGTCATGTCTCTGCAGATGGGCTGGGGGTATCTTTGGACGGCATCGACCAACGGCTGGGCCAGCGTGAGTATCCCATGTTGCTCCTTGTGCTCGATCTTTTGGCTAATGGCAGTTGCAGAAATACAGCACGGCTCACTACGGAGCCTACCGGCACGAGACCTCTGGCGACGTCAGCCGCAAGTATCAGTGCCTGAGCAAGTGGAAAGCCCACGAGGGCAAGATACTGGCCTCGGCCGTAACCACGTACAACGACAACAAGTACTACATCACAGGTGCCAACGACGACGACATATCAATATGGGCCATCAAGGACAAGGATGGCTCCAAAAAGGTAGCCGCTGAGGAGAGCGAAGATTTGCTCCTCTCCACACTGGCAGACTTTGTCTCCTACAAGACTGTATCAGGGCGTCCCGAGTTCGCCGAGGACTGCCGCAAGGGCGCGACGTTTCTCGGCGCCCTGTTCAAGCGTCTCGGTGGCCACGTGGAAATGCTGAGCACGGAAAAGGCTCACAACCCCGTCGTGTATGCCAGGTTCTCGGGCAAGAAGGAACCGGCGGAGAGCCGGAAGCGCATTCTCTTCTACGGACACTACGACGTCGTCGCAGCCAACGACAAGAATGGCACGTGGGGAACCGACCCCTTCACCGTCAAGGGCACGAATGGCTTCCTCTACGGCCGCGGCGTCAGCGACAACAAGGGGCCCATCGTCGCCGCACTCTACGCGGTGACGGACCTCATGCAGGCGCGCAAGCTGGAGAACGACGTCATCTTCCTCATTGAGGGCGAGGAGGAGTACGGGTCGAGAGGCTTCGAGGATGCCGTCAAGAGGAACAAGGAGCTCATCGGACACGTCGACTACATCCTGCTGGCGAACAGCTACTGGCTCGACGACGAGGTCCCGTGTCTGACATACGGGCTGCGTGGTGTGCTCCACGCGACCGTTTGCGTCGACTCGCCGCGTCCCGACATACACTCGGGCGTCGACGGCTCGTACATGATGGACGAGCCCCTGTCCGACCTGACCAGCATCCTATCCAAGCTCAAGGGCGCTGGCAAGCGTATCCTGATTCCCGGCTTCTACGACGGCATCCCGCCCGTGACGCCCGAGGAGGAGGCCAGGTACGACGACATCGTGTCGATCCTGACGCAGCACAAGGACGAGGCCGTTTCCGAGGACAGACTCAAGCAGTCGCTCATGGCCCGGTGGCGCGAGCCGAACCTGACCATCCACCGCTACAAGGTGTCGGGTCCGGACGGCAGCCTCATCAGCAGCCACGCCAGCGCGCACATCAGCCTGCGGTTGGTGCCGGGGCAGGAGGTGGACGACGTGGCCAGCGCACTAGAGTGGCTGCTGGGGCGCGAGTTCTCGCTGCTCAAGTCGCAAAACAGCCTGAGGGTCAACATCGACAACAAGGCGGAGCCGTGGCTGGGCGACCCGACCAACGCCATCTTCCGCACGCTCGGGCAGGCCATCGTCGAGGCGTGGCCAGACTGCTTCGAGGGCGCCCCCGGGAGCAACGGCGGCGGCGGCAGCGAAGTGTCCGGGTCGCTGGGGGGCAGGCCGTCGAAGCCGAGGCAGCCGCTGTACATCCGCGAGGGCGGCTCGATCCCGGCGATCCGCTTCCTGGAGAAGGAGTTTGGGGCGCCGGCGGCGCATCTGCCGTGCGGGCGGTCGAGCGACGCGGCGCACCTGGACAACGAGCGGATGAACATGCTCAACCTGTTCAAGGCGAGGGAGATCTTTGGCAAAGTGTTTGCGCGGCTATAAGCAGGGGGACAGTTGGGTTGGTTTGGACACCGGGTTTTTGGACAGCTGGCGCGAGTGATACCACAATCAATACATGGGCGAGGAGGTAAGCGATGAGCCGATCGATGGCTGCTCGGTCCGTATCAGGGCAGAGTGGACGGGAGTATCCACTTGTCAACATCCTCGGGATTATGTTTAGCATCAATATTGTACAATAGACAGCCGACCGCGGCGCTGATTGGGAAGAATCAATTCTGCAATGATGAGGTGAGATCAGCCCCTAGCGCAACTCGTGCGGCTCTTCAGGATCCCCGCGGCGGATCGCCGAACGCGGCCCCACCCGGCCGTCTGATAGCCGTGGGCGGGAAGAGGTGAGGCGCTTCCCGAGCGGCTGGAGCAATGGCTGTCCAAGGTCTGTGGAGAGCATGGCTACCATAGGTAGGTAGGGTGCTACGTGGACGAGCATCAAGGTCGGCTGCCATGAGGCATGGCCAGGCACAATGCAACGAGTGTGCTGTTGGATGGACCGCCGCAGCATATCCTGCATCCGCCTCTCACAGCTCGGTGCAACATCTCACCGTCTACAAATGGCATATACCCGGCTTACGCGCATGTGAAGAGTGCAAAATCGCAATTCGTCACCAGGCTTCGTCACGACATGCCCAGCTGAAAGAGCGCGGGGAGAGCCAAGACGGCCCCGGCTGGCATATGAAGGCGGGTGGGCCCCACTTCGAACGGACCTCGGCCCGCCCCACATCCGACCATGGCCCGGCGAACGACGACAGACGTGCCGGATGAGGCGGTCATCGAGGATGATGATGCTGAAGCCAGCAGATACTTAAACGGTTGCCGTCTCACGAAAAAGGGGGAAACAAGTAATCTGCATCACAGCTCCGCAGCACAGCCGTTGAACACCCGTTTCGAACGTTCCCGAGAGAGCCATGAGTTCCGAGGCGTGGAAGCCGGCTTCGCTGGAGGAGTTGACGAGTGTCACCAAGCTCGATGAGAGGACTTTTTCGGTAGACTTGGCGCCGGCCTTTTGCATAGGAACAGGTGCGTCTGCACGTCGCTTCATTGGCACCCCGCCGTTCCCTCGGACCTCCGTCCTGGGGGTCGTCTCATCCGGACGAGGCTCCCGGACGCCGAAGCCCAGCCAAACACGCGGCTAACTCCTCCCCACAGTCCCCAACGGCGGCTACGTCGCCTCCGTCTTCCTCCAGGTCGCCAAGGCCTACCTCTCGCCGCGCGGGCAGCCCGACACCGTCGTCGCGCACTGGCAGTTCCTCGCGCGGACCCAGGCCGGCCCCGCGCTGCTCCGCGTCCACGAGGCCAAGCCCGGCCGCGCCCAGTCGGTCCTGCACATCACGCTGCACCAGCGCGGCCTGCTGCCCTCGAGCCCGTGGCTGTCCGGCGGCGACGCCGCTCCCGCCGAGGTCGCCGCCTACGTCACCAACCGCAACATGGACGACGAGGCGGGCCTCACGCTCGCCTCCGCCTGGGAGCCGCCGTCGCCGCCGCCGCCCGCGGACCTGGCGGCCTTGCCGCTGGGCAAGGACCCCAACTGGCATCGGTTGGACATCTGGCTCATGAAGCGGCTCGGCACCATGCACAACCTCCACTACTACGTGCCGCGGGCCGCGCCGACGGGGCCCAGCACCACGCAGGACATATGGATCCGCCTGGCCAACGGCGAGCCCTTCACCGCCGCGTCGCTCGGCTACGTCGCCGACGCCGCCGCCGTGTGCATACCCGAGGCCTTCCGCGCCGAGTCGGCCGACGGGCCCGTGCCGCCGGGCCGCTTTGCCCGAAATACGGCCTTCTGGTACCCGACCATCACCATGGACCTCGACGTCAAGCGGAAGCTGCCCGCGCGGGGGGCCGACTGGCTGCGCCTGCGCATCGCGTCCAAGCTGATCCGGAACGGGCGGTACGACATGGAGCTGTCGGTCTTTGACGGAGCGGGGGACTTGGTGGCGATCGCGCACCACGTTGCCATGATCGTTGGCGCGGAGAGGAACTACGCGGATCGCGGCGAGTTGCCAAAGGCAAATCCTAAAATGTAGGCGTGTGATGCGTGATCCGAGGCAGTTTGTCGTAGATGCTCCCTCGCAGCATCAGGAGACGGGGGCTGGCAGTTTGGTGTCGCTTTCTCATCGACACCGGGCGAACAGGAGAACAAGCTTCAAATATTCTGCGTTGAACCAGAAGCAATGTAAAGCAAAAAAAAAAAACTGCAAGTACTCTACTTGCACGCGTGATTGGCCTTCCGGTCATGGAGTGACAGTGGCCTCTTCCTCCCACATTGCTTCGATGAGCCACATCCTCCCGCTCGATTTCCACGCCCCCTGCCACTTGAACCGCGGGTCTGCCTGCTCAAACAACTGCCTCCAGTCGTCAATGTCGCGGTCCCGTGAATTGCACACCGTCTTCATCAGCACGTCCATCACCCGGAGGCTCTTCTCCTCCATGCGCGAGACCATCCCCGGCGGTATCAGCACTACGTCGTTGATGATGACGCGCGAGCCGGGGCGCATGGCCGGCACGAGCGCCTGCAGGATTTTGATCGCGTACTTGTCCGTGAAGGCGTGAAAGATGTGCCTGAAGAGGTACGCGGACGCGACGACCGGCTGCGGCTGGAAGAAATCGTGCGTCGTGAGCTTGACCCGCTCGGCCAGATGCTCGGGCACCTTGCCGTTCGTAAGGGCCGTGCGCATACCAGGGAGGTCTTGAACTTCGAAAGAGAGGTTTGGGAAAGCTTCTGCAATCGCCACGGATACGAATCCCTCGTTACCTCCCATCTACTCTATCCGTTAGCTCTCAGACGCGTGAGCCTCGGGGAGCCACCCAACTCACGTCCACCACGGTACCTGTTCCGAGCTTGTCCCAGGGATAGCTTTGGACCGTGTGCAGCACCTCAAACCCTTCCCTGGTGCCCATGGCTTTCATGGCCTGGTCGTACCTCTTGGAGCGTGTCTCGTCCGCTTGTAGATGGGTAAAGAGATTCATAGAGTGGCCAAAGGCCAAGTTGAGGCCCTTGTATTCAGTCAGTGAACTGTATGTGAGGTTGAAATCGAGCACAGCCTACCGTCTCGTTATCCTCCTGTGAAGCAGGCCACTTTCGCATGGCTGGGGCCGTATAAGCCACTGGGGCGAAGAAGTCGCTCATGTACATCTCGACCCAGCTCGAGAGGTTCACATCCTCTAAGAAGAGCAGCGACGTCCTGCTGTGGGCAACATGCCCAAGCTTCGGCTCACAAAAGACGTTGTTTGCCATTGCCAGGCGGAGGAGGCGCCGGAGATCGTATGAGGGGACGTTAATGCCCACGCGCTTCTGAACTTCGACGGACAGGTCCTGGTACGATATGGAGCCTGTGCGCGGCACAGCCTCGGCGAGCTTGAACTCGGTGATGGCATGCAGAGGTATGAAGCTGACAGTCTGCGGGGAAGGGTTAGCAGCATTCGCGAATATGAGAGCACGACGTCAACTTGCATCCCATGCCAGCGTCTTCAGACCCTCGCGCGGGCCCAACGTAAGGTCGTGAAGTTCCTTTGTCAACGCAATGACCTCCATCCTGGCCTTCTTCGCCTCAGAGTCCAGCTGAGCAAGGGGGAAGTCGGCTAAGCCATCGGGGTGAAAGGACGGTGCCTCGAGGCCTTTGGCGCGCAGGTGGCCTGTGAGGAGACGTGTCTTCTCCTCTATCTCCCGTGAGAGAGTCGTCAATCTGTTGAGAGACGACTCAGTAGGCGGACTTGCGAGGGAGTTGCCCATGTTGTCGTAGCTATCAAGGGGGCTGCTGATGCGAGGCTGAAGTGGTGAACGAAGGGACATCTGTTAGGTGCGGGGAGATGGTTCATCTAATGATGCAGCCGTGTCGTGAGATTCCGAAAAGGAAGGAGCAGTTATTGATCACCAACGCGTTTTCAGCCTTTATCACGCTCTAGTCGCTGCTGCTGGCGCCCTTGCGCTGGTGGCAACCAACCAGTTGGCGGCCGCGTCTCAAGCGTTGTTGGTCGGAACATGTGACTGGAACAGAAACTGAAGTCCCATCTCAGTGACACAGGCGTGACTCAAAACGGCCCGTGAGCGGGTAGGAGGTTGCGTTGGTTCATGCGGAAAAGGCACCTTGGCGGATGCGTGGTGAGTAGATGCGCGATCGACATGTCAACTGGCACCCACACGATCGAGAGCAAAGGATGCGGGCAATCGTGCATCTGCAAACCCCTGTACGTTGCACAGAGCCCTGTTCCGGCTCGTTGGAGCCATGGGAAACCATGGGAAATAACTTGAAAGCCATCCAACAGCCCCCACATGAGACCTGGCCCTTGCTTTGAGCGATTTGACAATGGAATCAGGGAAGTAATGTGCGGAGTGGTGGGAACGTCAATTGTCCTCTCATGTCGCTATGAAAAGTGCTGGGAGAGAGCACGTCAACTCTACTACACAGCCAGCGGCTAGGGGGGAGCATTTTGCGTGGATTTGAATGCCATAGTGAGGCTGCTCGAGGCGTTTGAAGAAGATCCAGCCCAGTCTAGCCACGCATGAAGCAATCGGTGATGTGTTGGACCGCATGAACCCGTCTGCCGCTGAGAGCCAACAACTCGGTAGTATGCTGTCCAACCACATCACCAAGCCCCTCCTGGGAATGATGTGTGATTGTGGGGGAAAGAAATAAGAAGGATTCCGTGTAACCGAATCTCTGTCAGGACTGGCCGTACATCTTCGGAGTCGTCGCGTCTGGAAGATATCTTGTTGTTAGCCTTCAACCGCGAATGACGCCCAGGAATGGCAATGCGCGAAACCTTGAAAGCGGTTCAAGGTTGGGCGAGGGAGAAGGACCTGATCCGGTGCCCGCTCCCCGTTCATGTGCCAAAGCATTCGACCTGTGGATACGGAGGAGTAGCTGTGTCAAGCAAGTCAAGGATCATCGAGCATCGTCAGCTCAGCATGAAGGCGAGGCTGCTCCTGCCTCTCCACCCGGTTGAGACAAAGCCCTACCATTGCCATGCATCAGCGACCACAGACTCATGAATAAGCATTGTGTTCAATAATCACGCAGTAGATGCAAAGCCGTGTCGGGCGGCGTGTTGGTTGGCACCCTCCCGGAATGTGCTGGATGGCGGAGTGGGCAGGGTTGCTTCTGAAGCCCGAGATCTACGTTGGACCTGAGAAAATCATGCTTCCGCGATTCCAGGGAGGCGCGAGCGCCAGACGATCTGTCGCCTCACACGGGAGGGATGCAGGTCGGCTGCGGAGTGCTTCACCCGCGCCATGGGGGAAGCGGATCCCGAAAGAAGCCGCATCAAAGTGAGGCGGGCGGAAAGACTTGGCGAGGACTCCTGAGCCGCTACCGACTCGGCGACTCAAGGCTGAGGGATGCCATGATGTGTGGGTAAGAGGCGACGAGTATGGTACGGGGTTGGAGTTTGGCAGAGAATGGGGCGAAGATCGATATCCGTCGTTCGATCCATGGAGCGGATGGATGGATCCAGGTGCCGATTGATGCTCGCTGCGGGGATCATGGAGCCCTGGCTTAAGGGGAAAGTGCCCCCGGGCGGGCGGGGGTTTTCAGAGCTCGAACCACTGTAAGCCAGGGGCTAAGGGAGCTCAAGAAGCGCCTGTACCTATGTACCTAGGTACCTTACTGTAGGAGCGACGGGACGTTGCACCAAAAACTGGGAGCTGCCTAGTGGCACTGCCCACTGCCGTCGGGTGCCTTCGAGCCCTAAGGGCGATCATGCCTGGTCTGCCACAACACCACGACTTCGCTGCGTACCTGGTATCTAGGGAGTCGCGCAATGTTCTGGCCAAACCATCAAGTTCTCAATATGTCCTCAATTATTTCATAGTATCGGCTCCACGATGGCAGCACGAGATACTTGTAGAGCCACCGACCAGCATGGCCGCCATCGCCGCGACGCGGCTGGTCCCGATGCTTGCGCCGCTGGCAGGCATCAAGACCCCTGTCAGGCCTTTGCTGGCTTGCATGGGGTTGCTGCATGTCCACCTCAATTGGCCGTGCTCAGCCTCGTCTGCAGAATTGCAGACGGACAACGACGGCGCTGAATCGCCCTCGGCGCGCAACCCACGCCGGCGGAAGAGTGCCTCGAACCGGTGCCAGCATCGTCAATGCCTCCTCCGCCTGCCGAGCACGAGCACCGTTGAATGCCCGCGGCGCTCAACACCGAGTGCGACTGGCGACTGGTGCTGATTCACGAGCCTGGGCAGCACGAGCAACCCGAACAACCCGAACGACCCGACGAGAGCAGCCCAACAGCTGTCGCGGTAGGCCGGCTGCCTTTGAACCGCCACTGACCCTCGATCAATCGATCCAAGACTCAACCTACGACGACGACCCCCTCGGCAGTGCAGACCGACCGGCACCATGGGGCTCAGCGACGAGCTCGCCGTGGCCGTCGTGGCCCTCGTCGTCTCCGTCGTCGCGCTGACTGCCACCTTTATGCAGGTTCTTCAGCAATACTACGCTTCCGCGTCGGGGTACTCGCAGTGCAACGAAAAGGTCATGGGGAAATGGGCCAAGTCCAGGTCGCGGCGTTTCTCGTGGGAGGAGTTGCGATTCGAGGTGCAATTCGACGTCCCTGTCATCTTCGTCTCGCCCCCCAACAACAAGTCCGGGCCCATTCACGGCGCCGAAATCTTCTTCCTCGACGGCACGCAGGAGAGCCTCGACACCACCATGACCACCTCGGAGATGGACCTGCGCAAGGAATACGAGCGCAAGTCGGTCAAGGAGCGGATCCACACTGCCGACCATGAGCGAGCGTCGTGGTTGATCTTGCTCTATGCTGTCCAGCGCATGGAGAACAAATCTCGCGAGTGGCAGCAAGAGCAGTACAGAGACCTCGGACCGCAGGCGTCTGAAAAGTACAGCCTGCCGTCTGCGCCGCCGTCTCTGCAGCAGAGCCATACTCTGACGGTAGCCCTGCAACGAAAACGCAAGAGCTGGGACACGATGCCGGCTTCCGTCACCAAGCCCTACGCTACCACCACCATGTGCCATCTCATCGAGATGGTGGCCGCCCTCGGAATATACTGGAAGGCGTTTGACCGCAAACATGACCGGTACAGGGCCGAAGGCAATGGCTTCATGCTCCTGGGGGAAAGACTCAGCGAATTGGGTCTCATGTTTTCCTTCCAGGTGTATGGCAAGTGCCATTTTGAGCGGAACCGCGTGATTCCCGTCGACGAGATCAAGGAGCTGTGCTTTGGCTACGTGCCGACCATCTACCGCGAGACGCTCGATCAGAGGCGCCTGGAGGTCCCTACCGACGAGTCTCAAAATCTCAGCTCGTTGCAGATGTCAAGCAGGAGTGAGATTGCCGAAACTCTGGCGGTAATCGGTTGCAACAACAATACTGTGCAATATTTTTTGGCCGAAAAGAGCAACACGACACATTTATTTCCATGTAAGGCCCTCTCTTGGAAAAATCCCATAGCTCCTCCGCTTGCTCACTTAACTCTGATTAGTGTCCTTCGAAATACTGGGCATGTTGAGCAAAAACTTCCACATTGCGGACAGTTGCTTCACGTATATACCCAACCCAACCGCCGACCGTTGGGACAAAAGGTCGCTCTCCCTGGTCAAGATGATGGAGTCATACAAGTTACTGTCCGAGGTTCAGCTTCCAGGGGTAGCCCGTAACGCTGTCATATATGGGCGGATCGCTCAGCATATCGACGAGATCCTGGGTCACCATGTCGACGGAGATGTGTCTCATCGACTCATTCTCTTGAACTCCCTGCACGCTGCATTGGACGATGCCGACGAAGTGCTGACCGCCAAGGGTAAGCCGTCCACGCACCAGCAGGACAAGGTGGCAGCAGCGGCAAAGGAAAGCCTCGAGAACGATAAGCTGGGCCAGAGGCGCGGCATTGTCCAGGACGTGCTACGGGCCCATATACAAGAGGTCCTGCGACTTCTCAATGATCGTGATGACCATGACCGGGGCTCCGACTCGCAGAGTTTACTCGTCCCAGACATGGCCCCCTCAACCTCCGGTGCTGCCCGGTTTCCCGGCATATACGGATCATCTCCGCCGCGCTTCGAGGATATCGACGAGGAGAGCCCGGAGTACCGACAACAAAAGTACATGGAGGTGTATTTCCACGTGATACGGCGAAACGTGGTGCCGCATGCCAAGAATTCGACCAACCGAAGGGCAAGCTTCGGCAAGGAGTCGATTCGCCGCAGAGCAAGCATCTCGGCGGCTCCCCCAGGCTACAGCCTGAAGAAGCGCGGCACGGATGGAACCCACGCCAGCGTGGCCATCCAGACGGACCCGGGCACTGTCAGGCCGAGCGTCGCGCCTCCGGTCCCCGGAGCCGAGGTGGATAACCCACATGTACCCACGAGCCCGTTGGAGCGTGAACTTGTGCCGGGTGACGAAGTCGAGGGCGATGAGGGCGGCGACGGTCTGCCGCCGCAAGACACCGAGGGTGTTGACGGGGAGCAGCAACCCAAGCCCCCATCTTTGGCGGACGAGCCGGTGTCCCACGACGACATCTGGTGCATGCTGGTGTTCAGGATGATTTGCTGGCTGATGCTTCACGATTTCAACAAGAAGGATGTGCAGTTGAGCAAGAGCGAACTTATGGGGAGTCGGATGCCAGTGTACATTTCCTGACGGACCGAGGTTAATGGGAAACGTGGCAGCCGGTGTCGGCGATTCGGCCGAGCAATGACGGGACCATGAGAAAGAAGGCATGCATGATTAAGCATGGAGCAGGATCTAATGGCTAGACTGCAATATCAAGTAGGCTGATACTATGCTCCGGGACGCCTTGGCCAGCTGGCTTCGAGACAGAGCTTGGAGCGCTTTACTGCTAATTGATGTACTGAGAGATGACGGGGCTGATGGCATACTACGAGATTACGAACCAAACAATGGAACCAGGAGGCGTTTGTTACAGCCCGTGCTGCTCCCGAAATGACCGGCGTCACCATGAGTTACGTATTTTGGCAGGGCAGTCACAGCAAGGCTGACGAAATTTGTGTGAGATGAACTGTTCAGTCTGACGTCTGATTGTGGCAACATGAGTCTGGGGCCCACGATCTTACGCTCCAGCCGCGGCATGGACCACTGAACATGGACAGTGACATTCACCACGAAAGCGGGTCCGGAAAGTAAGCCACTGAGCAAGTCAGACCCGGACGCAAACCCCGAAAAGGAGAGGCAATTGGGGAAAAATAGTGGATTTGAGGACTTGTGGCGGTCGCCCGTCCCGCCGCCGGCCGGTGCCGAGCCCGATGGGCGGCTACACCGTGATTGGCTGGGGCGCCACGGCATCGGAAGTGGCACCCAGACGGCCTTGAATTTTCAGATGAGAGACGTGGGCGTTTAATGGAGATTCGTGGATGTGTCTCAGAGGCCACGATGGCATTGGAACCTGGCGACGGGAAGCCACTGTCACATTGCGTGCGGCGCGTGCGGACGATGGCGCCCCAACATGGGAAGAGTGCGTGTGACGGAGCGCGGGACCGTCGAGCGTCTACGGACTACTCGTATCTGTATGCAGCAGGTCGTTTTGCAGGTCCATGTCGTGCACGCGCGGGGTGAAGGAGCATCGGCCGCAAGCCAACGAGAATTGCCGAAGGCCGCGTCTGGCTGGCGGCACGAGAGAGCGTCATGGAGACATCGGGGCTGCTTGTGCGTCGGTAGCCTCTGGATAGTCGGGGGAACAGGGGCCGACTCGGAGACGGGCTCAACGTAGAGTGCAGACTTGCAGCGTCGATTCTGCGGCGAGAGAGCAAGTCGCGGGCGGACCAGGAGGAAGACCACACGCACACACACACAAGGTGCTGACTGCCGGCTGTCAGCTCAGCTTCGCGGGTGCATCGGCGGATGGCCAGGGGACGGGAAGTGGGCTCGGGACACGTCGAGCGTTGCGGGGGACGCTGCAAGCACTCGCACTCGCGCTCGTAATGCTTGGTGCCTAGGTACCTTACTCTTGAAGCGCCCGAACCTGACGTGCGTGCGTGCTTGCTGCGAGCCGTGCCGTGCTCGTCCTCCGCGTGGCGGGTGTGACGCGAGATGTCGACGGCCCATGGGCATGGGCAGAGGGAACACGTTGCGCGTGCCTGTGCCTGTCTGTGTGAGCATCGTCGGCGGGCGAGCACGTCCGCAGCTGCGGGCAGCTTTGTTGGATGCGGCCGCGGAAGCCACCTGTCTCACGTCGCGGCGTGAAAGGGGGGGTGGACAGCCCCATGGCAGCGTGAGGTCCGGATCTCGCATAAGGATGTCTCCGGCGCACGCACGCGCGCACTCTGTTCAGGGAATCAGGCGGATGGATGCCACGACCGACGCGTGCGCTAGGGGGCAGCGGTGATGCCAGCGGCTGCGGCATCGAACCTTGCTTGGTACCAGCCGGACGAGCGACGGTGACCGACTGCTGGCGGGACGGCGCGTGCCTCTGTGTGAGCGGTCCGCTTGGCTGGACGCCGGCAGGAGGGATGTGACTTGCTGCGAGTCGCACCGCAGCGGCGGCTTCGTCTTTGCTGGCGTCGTGCGAGCGAGCATCCAATATCGTGGGTCGCCGGCGTGTGATGGGGATCCAGCACTGAATCGCGGGATCTGGGTGCGGAGAACCCTGGCAATGTGAAGTGCCTTAGCGGCTGCAGCGTCCGCTGGGAACGCGCCTCCTGACGCTAAGTCGCGCACACCCCCTAGAACGGCCGCCTCCACTAAGAGGTACCAGAATCCTGTTCTGTTCCCCGACACGGCTGGATGGCCTCCACTGGGAAACGGACAGCGCTTGTGTCATGTCAGCTCGGCTCGGCTCACATCATCCCTCCTCCAGTCTCCCCTCTCTCGCTGTCTCCGGCCGGCTTCTGAAGAGACCGCAGGCTCATCAGGGTTTCCGCGTGTGCTAAAGGCAGGAGATTCAGAGCCACAACGACAGCGAGATCAAAAAGCCGAGGGAAGAAAAAAAATCAACAAACGCAACCCGTGCAGCCCGCGAGTCGCGCCAGGCGCTCCAGGTACCTGTCGGGCCGTCCGTGCTGGGCTGGGGGGGCTCGGCTGACTTATCAGCGCCCTCTCCACTAATTGGGTGCGATTCCACGTTGGCCGCCGCCGCCGTCTCCCTTCCTGCGCCGGGGGGGCGTCGTGCCAGTTTTTTTCCGCCGCCGGCGCCGCCGCTCCCTCGCTCTCTGTCGGAGGAACCACACACCAGAGTCCAGCACCACCGCCCGCCTGCGCGAGGCTGACCTCACCCGCTTCCCTCCTTCACCGACATCGCGGAACCCATCGAGCACGGGCACAGCGGCACGCTGCGTCTTCCCATCGCCGTCCGCAACCCCCTCGCTCCGGCCTCGACTGGCCGCAATCAATCTCGACTGCCTCCCTTTCTCCCCTTCTCCCTCCTCACCGTCGGTCCCCTTCGGCTGAGGCCCTCTGCACCGCGCCCCCCATGGCGCCCTCGCCCTCGCCTGCCAGCCAGGCCGCCGAGCCGCGGCATCCCAGGAGCGCCCAGACGCTCTCGGTCAACATCTCGGATGCCTCGCTGCAGGGCCAGAACCCGGGCCGCCGCTTCCAGCTCCAGGTCAGCGAGTGCGTCGAGACCAAGACGGTCACCACCACCACCCGCCTCACCCGCAAGTTCCCCCACGTCTTCGTCCGCGACCCGACGCCTCTGGCAAGCCTCGACACCAAGGAGTATCCCCTGGCCGCGAAGCCGACGCCGCCCGAGTTGCTCGAGTTCCAGTACAACATGCCCGACGACGGCGTCGACGATGACGATGCCGATGTTGACGATGTGGCCCTCGACGGCAGTGCCGTTGGTCCCGTGAGTTTGAACCTCCCCCGTCGGCAACGACGTGCATTCAACCCCCCTCCCCCATTTCCTCTGCTGACACGCAAGCCATCTACAGATGAAGCAAATCACCAACGGTGCAGTCACGCCGACGGCCGTCAAACTGGAGCCTCTGCCACTCGAGATACCCGCCCTCGGTCGCGCGAGCCGTCAGCCTACCCGCTCTCCGTCCGAAGCGTACCCCCGACGCACGCGGACGACACGTGCCACTCAGGCCGAGTCCCCAACCACGACCGCTCCCGTGTCACAGCCCGCTCCCGCGCCCTCCTCTAGGCCCTCCCAGAGGCTCGCCCGGTCATCCAACATACACACCGTTTCCGATAAGCTGCGACGCTCCGTCATCCAAGGTGGCACCTCCTCCAACGGAGACGCCAGCAGCGGCAGCGGCAGCAGCACCAGCACCGGCAACCGCCGCGGCACCGGCGACCGGGCCCCCGTCCGAGGGTGCTACGGCGCCCTGGCTACCCCCGACACGTCGGAGCTGGCAGGCACCTCCTCGTCGGAACGGCCGTCCCGACGACGCTCGGTGCAGCTGGATCGCCTCCAGCACTCGCCCCCGGAGTCGGCTCCCACCACCTCCCAGCCTGCCATGTGCGACGCCGCGAGCCCGTCCGGCAGCGACTCGCACACCGTCTTTAGCAGCACCGTAGCCACGCCGCCCGTCACCGACGCCGATGCGGAGCCCTTCACCGATGTCGACGACTCCCTGCAGCAGTCGGTCCGCGCGCTGCACCACCGACCTGCCATCGACGTTGTCGCCGCCCAGGATGCCAGTCTTCCTAGTCCGAGATTATCCCCAACCTTGGCCGCCTCCCAGCTGCACTCTGCCGACCACGACGAAGATGCCGCCGAGGGCAGCTTCCCGACGTCCCTGACGGAGCAGAGCTCTTGGATGGACGAGTCTCAGGTGAAGCACGAGGGCGATGTTCCGATGGACCTGTCTGTATACCAGGACCCAGACGCACAGGCGCTTGTGAAACGTCACGACTCGGCCGTCGGCCCCCCGGTCGTCGTCGACACCCAGACGCTGCTCGAGGCCTTTGACTCGATGAAGACGGAGATGAAGACGTTCATGATGTACCAGTTCCTCCGCCGCTGCCCCCGATCGACGCTACGCGTCATCGCCGACGCCGTGAACCCCGCGCTCAAGTGCGACTTTCTTCGACAGTTGCCCCTAGAGCTGGCGTATCACGTTCTCTCCTACCTGGACTGTCGGGACTTGTGCCGTGCGGCCCAGGTATCCAAGCACTGGCGAAACATTGTCGACCGCAACGAGACGGGTTGGAACGCCCTCTTGGAACGAGACGGCTTCACGCTGCCGCCTGGCGAGCTGAACAAGGCCATCGTACAGGGCTGGGGTTGGCAGGATCCCGTCGGTGCCGCGGGCTATGAGCGAGACTTGAGCATGCAGGGCCGCCTGACGTCGTCCGAGTTCGAGCTCACCCGGAACCTGCGCCAGGACGTCACGCCCAAGTCGAGAACCTCGAAGCGGAAGCGCGGTCTCAACACATATTCGGCCTCGGAACGATCCAAGCGGCGAGCCGCCGCCCACGATTCACCTGTCTCCCGCGAAGCGGCCGGCCAGGCCGAGGTCAGGCAGCACAAGTCTGAGGGCCCGCTGTCCGCCGCTAATGCCGCCGCCGCCGCCGTTCCCGACCCTCAATTGGGACTGCCCAGCCTGCGACAGCTGCATCTGTTCAAGTCGCTCTACCGCCGACACTACATGATCCGCCGCAGCTGGACCAGTGGCGACGTCAAGCCTGCGCACGTGGCATTCGCCGCACATCCCCGCCACGTCATTACGTGCCTGCAGTTCGACGACGACAAGCTCATCACGGGCAGCGACGACACGCTGATCCACATCTACGACACCAAGACGGGCAAGCTGCGAAAGAAGCTTGAGGGCCACGAGGGCGGCGTGTGGGCCCTGCAGTACGAGGGCAACATCCTGGTCTCGGGCTCGACCGATCGATCGGTTCGCGTGTGGGACATTGAACGGGGTCTCTGCCAGCAGGTATTCTACGGGCACACTAGTACTGTCCGCTGCTTGCAGATCCTCATGCCCACGGAGACTGGCAAGGACTCGGGCGGCCGCGCCATCATGCAGCCGGAGAAGCCGCTGATCATCACGGGCTCCCGTGACAGCCAGTTGCGGGTCTGGCGGCTGCCTGAGGTCGGGTCGCGCCGGTACATCCAGACGCACCCTCCGGCGCAAGAGTCGGACTGCCCGTACTTCATCCGTGTTCTCGGCGGTCACACGCACTCGGTCCGTGCCATCTCGGCCCACGGCGACACGCTCGTCAGCGGCTCCTACGACAGCACGGTCCGCGTCTGGCGCATCAGCACCGGCGAGGCGACGCACGTCCTCCGCGGACATGCGCAAAAGGTGTACTCGGTCGTGCTCGACCACGAGCGCAACCGCTGCATCTCAGGATCCATGGACTCGCACGTCAAGATATGGGACCTGGCCACGGGCGCGTGCCTCCACACGCTCGAGGGACACAGCCTCCTGGTCGGGCTGCTGGACCTGCGCGACGACCGGCTTGTGTCTGCCGCGGCGGACTCGACGCTCCGCATATGGGATCCTGAGAACGGCCGATGCAGGCACACGCTCATGGCTCACACGGGAGCCATTACCTGCTTCCAGCACGATGAGCGAAAAGTCATTAGCGGCAGCGAAAAGACGGTCAAGATGTGGGACGTGCGCAACGGAGAATGCGTGCAGGATCTGTTGACGGACTTGACGGGCGTGTGGCAGGTCAAGTTTGACGGCAGGAGATGTGTGGCAGCCGTGCAGCGTGACCAGCTGGTTACCTACATCGAGGTAAGATGCTCCGGTCTCCACTAACGAAAACCCACGTCGACTAACGTTTTCTCTAGATCCTGGACTTTGGAGCAAGCCGAGACGGCCGCCCGCCCGAGGAACTGGGCAAGCGAATCCTGCTGAACGAGCACGAGGTGCGAGAGATTACCGACGACGGCCCTGCGTAGAGGTAGGGGGGATGAAGAGCGGAAGGCAACGCGACACACGACATGACGGAAAGCATGCATATTTCGAAATTGCTACGAACAAAGTTGAAGAGGAACAAGCGACACGAGCTGTCATTGGCGTTTGCAAAAACTCTGGTCACGGACAGGCTCTCCTGCACGCCCAGGAGCGGTTTTGGAGTTTGGCGTCGGATCAAACGGCGTGAGGCATATACATATACCTTGAAAGTTTCATCTCCTTTTTTTTTCATCTTGCTCATCTGCCCTCGCCAGCGCCGATGCATGTTGATCATGGCACGCAGCAGGAGATGTCCATTCGGCGGACGAGGATACTAGGCATTGCTTGGAGCATAGTTAGGTGTACATGGCCTTTACAAGTGATGGCAATCAACATGTGATACTTTGGACAAATGTGGTGTCATCGGGGTGAAATGTGATGTGTCGTAGAAACTGGGGGGCCTTCCCTCATGCCTCAGCTACCAACCTACCAATGCGCATGTTCTCCCAGCCAGGCCTTGAGCAGGACGAGGAAGTCGAGGGCGGCGTAATAGTCAATCTCGTCCACGTCTAACGGCGGCAGCTGAAGACGACGAGTCGCTGGGCGGCCTCGCCTCTGCCTTTGCCACCGTGGCTGCGCGTCGGTGGCGCCACCGGCCCTGAGGCGGACGCGAGTGGCTGCGGACGTTGCGAGGTGAGAGGTGGGAGTATTTTGCGGTGCGGCTTTCTGACCCCCGGGAGGCCCCGCGATTTGCTCCACCGCGGACCGAGCGGCGACGAGGCCAAGCCAGACGAGTACCTTGGACTGGAGCCGGAACCTGGAACGAGCCTCGCAGAAGGGAGGGGGGGCTTTTGAGGTTGCGATTTGGAAAAAACAGGAAGTGACGAGGACTTGTTGCTACCCAATGCATGGGCCAAGGGTAGATGCCATCATCATCAGCTGTGCGCTTCCGTCCGGGCACGCCAATCGTGACACCCGCAGGGGCGCTCGAGGCATAAGCGCCTACTGCACGAGCGCCTGACGAGACGCAGCGATGAGGCGAGAGGGCCAATCGGCACGCGGCGCGAGTCGGGCGAGTGATCGTTGGAAAAAGGGACTGGCTGGCGAGGGCTGGGCGCTGCGTGCACCCGATGAGCTGGCGGCGAGGCGAGCCCGGGCCGCTGGATCAGGCCCGTGGGGGAGGGGGCCAGTTCAACACCAGACTGCGGACTACTTGTACGTCCCCTTCGACCTCTACTCGGCTCATAGCGTCCTGCCACCACTGCTCGTGCAACCTCGCGCGTTGGCTTGACGGTACGGTCTCTGTCACGCATTGCACTGATCAACCGGTGGCGTCGTTGGCGTCCAGGAACCGGCTGCGGGACGTCCTCACCGACAGATCGTCCCCATTCCCACCTGGTGGGGTGAGCTCGATCCGCTTCCAGCCTCCCATCACCGCTTCTTTGGAACTGGGTTCCTCTTAAGACGCAGCACGCTGCCGGGTTTCGTTTCTCGCATGGCATAGACGGAGGCCTGCGCCGCCCGTGCAACCCACCATGCCTCTCGAGCAGACCATCACCATCGTCAACAACTCGGGCAAGATCATCAGCACGGTACGTTGTGTCTCTCTCTCCTGCAGCTGCCCCGCACCGCCGCCGTGCGACAGCACACACACACACACATACCCCGGCCGCTTCGCTAACACGCCCGCTCCGGACGCAGGGAAAGCAGCTCCTCTCCATCTTCAAGGAGGCCAGGGGCGCGTACCAGGACAAGAAGGCCGCCCTCAAGTCGGAGCGGTCCCCGCTACGGCGATCCCAGACGTTTGACCCGTCGCGCAGCGTCTACCGGGACGCCCACAGCATCCACGGCCGCGAGCGTGAGCACGATCGCCGCCAGCTCGAGGACGGCGACTACGACTACGGGCACGAGTATGAGGGCGAGTACGAGTACGGGTACGGCCCGGACCCGCGCGACGCCCGCGGGTACGACCACGGCGAGCACTACGATGTCTACAGCGAGGCCAGCTCGCGGCGGAGCTACCGCTCGTCGGCGTCGCGGCACCACGGGCACCACCACCGCAACCACCGCTCGGCTCGCAGCAGGCCGGCGCTGACGGAGAGCAACCTCAAGACGCTGAGCGAGGTGAGCAGCACCGCGCCCAGCAAGGCGCCCCCGCCGGCCGCCTACCGCAGCCCCTACGCTGAGACGATGCCCTTCGACACGGCCCTGTCGCGGATGGACCTCAACCGCACCGAGCTGCGCAGCATCGCCGCCGGCCCCATGGCGGCTGTGCCCCGCCGGTACTCGGAGCCCCAGGTCGACGGCGTCGTCAACAGGAGCACGGGCGACGAGATCGACATGCACCTCGCCTACGGCAACATCCCGCCCGACCTGGCCGAGCGCGTGGACCTGGACCCGGGCTACGCGGGCGACGAGTGGACGGCACAGCAGCTCGTGCACAAGGTCGAGGGCATGCTCGACGAGGCGCACTGCCTGCAGCACTCGGCCACGGCCATCATCAAGCACCTGCAGGAGAAGCCCGACGCGGCGGCCGCCGTGGCCCTGACGCTGGCCGAGCTGTCGACGGCCGTGGCCAAGATGTCGCCCGCCTTCCTCGGCTTCCTCAAGGGCGGCTCGCCCGCCGTCTTCGCCCTGCTGGCCTCGCCGCAGTTCCTCATCGGCTCGGGCATCGCCGTCGGCGTCACCGTCGTCATGTTCGGCGGTTGGAAGATCGTTAAGAAGGTCAAGGAGGCGCACGCCGCGCGCGAGATGCTGCTGGCGCACGAGGCCGGCGGCGGCGCCCCCCTGGACCGGCCCGTGCCGCTGCGCACGCAGAGCGAGTACAGCGCCGGCGTCGACGAGGCCCTCGTCGTCGACGACGAGCTGAGCACCATCGAGACGTGGCGCCGCGGCATCACGCCCTTTGGCGCCGACGACGAGAGCGCCGACCTGGAGCTCATCACGCCCGAGGCGGAGCGCGCGACGCGCCAGAAGAAGCAGAGCAGGGACAAGGACGCCGCCGCCACCACCGTCGACGACGACCTGAGGTCGCGCCGCAGCGGGCGCACGCACCGCAGCAGCAGCGGGGCGGCGCACAAGACGTCGCACCGCGACAAGGGCAAGGACAGGGACAAGGAGCGCGAGGTGCCCGAGCGCAAAAGCAGCCGGTCCGCCACGGTCGAGAGCGTCTCGGGGGACAGCGAGCGCAGCCGGAAGTCGAGCAAGAGCCACAAGAAGAGCGTCAAGGCCATCGAGGACGGGCGCAGCCGCCGGCACCACGACGATGAGCTGGTCGTGTTCCGGCCCAAGGCGCGCCAGGACAACATGCTCAAGGCCATCTTCAGGAGCAAGAAGGACAAAGAGAAGAGCAGGAGCGGGCTGGTGCTCGCGTAAGCGGCATGGGCGAACGACGAGCGGAGAGGACCGGGTTTGACTACAGCACCGCCTCTGTGGGAGACGATGATACGACTAATGGTACGCGGATGACGGACTTGCATGTGGTGATATTGGCGCCGGGGAGTGTTTTTGTCAAAAACTCGCATCTTCAATAAGACGCGGTCGGCTTGGGTCGTCATACTCTACTATATACAAGGGAGCTCATGTGGCTCACAGCCATGAAGAATAATAAAATGGGTCGCTCGCTTGCTTCAACTTCTCATGACGCGTAACTGATATCCATCGTCTAAGGCCTCGCCTGATCACAGCCCAGGGCGGCTCCATCCATGCATCCATCCATCGTCCACCACGGCTTCGCTCGTTCACAGCTCCCCGACCTCGTTGAGCGGCTCGACCGTCAGCACCCGCGTCTCGGCCATGCTCCCGCCGCGGAAGGCGTAGGTAAAGGTCCATCCGCTGGCGGCGGCGCCGTGGCGCCCCTCGCGGTCGGCGACGACGACGCCGGACCGCAGGCCCGGGTACTTGCGCAGCATGCGGCGGACGGCGTCCTCGGCGGCGTCGCCGGGGGCCATGCCACGGCGCATGCTCTCGACGGCCTGGTAGCAGGGCAGGAAGCGCATCATGACGTCGCCGTCGCCAGTGGCCCCGCAGGCGCCCACGTCCGAGTCGACGTAGGCGCCCGAGCCGGCGATGGGGCCGTCGCCGACGCGCCCGGGCACCTTGTGCGCGGCGCCGTTGGTCGACGTGCCGGCGGCGTGGCGGCCCGACGGGTGCAGCGCGATGAGGCCGATGGTGTCGTGCGAGGGACTGTCGGCATGCTGCTGCCGCCCCTGCTGTTGAAGAAGGGAATGAGTCTGCGAGCTGCCGAGGAGGCTGCTGGTCTGCGGGAACGGCGTGTACGGGCCGCACGAGGACCCGGGGTCGGGATGCACGTTGGTGCGGTAGTTGGGCTGACAGCCGCGGGCGCGCCACGCGCGGCACTGCGCCGCCGAGGCGTCGCTGGTGAGGTTCTCGGCGACGAAGCCGTTCTGCAGCGCGAACTCGGTGGCCAGGTCGCCGGCCAGCATGGTGTGCGCGGTGCGCTCGAGGACGGCGCGGGCGACGCCGACGGCATCGCGGACGCGGCGCAGGCCGGCCACGGCGCCGGCCTTCATGGTGGTGCCGTCCATGATCAGGGCGTCGAGCGTCGTCTCGCAGCGCTCGTCGGGCGAGCCGCCTGAGCCGACGGTGCCGTCGCAGCGGTCGCGCTCACAAGCCGCGCAGCCGGCCTCCACGGCGTCGATGGCCGATGCGTGCGTGCTGCCGGTGATGGTGCGGTAGGCGGCGTCGGTGGCGGCGGTGAAGGGCCCGCCCCAGGTGTTGACGATGAGCGGCAGGCCGGGCGAGGGGTGGGTGATTGCGCCGTGGACTGGGGGGATGAGCAGCACCAGGTGGATGAGAAGATATGGGGAGATGGCCATGGTGTTGTGTGGTGTGATATGGTTGTTCGGTATCGTCTGTTGTGGTGTGATGGTGTAAGTGGGATGAAGCCCTCGACGTCGACGCACATGCCAAGAGGCGAGTGCGGGCCCTGGACTATTCTTGGTTCGGTTCTCGGGCACGCTAATTTCTGACGCGGGGGAAGCGTCCGGGGTGGCCCGTATTTGAATCGACGCCCCTCCCTTTCCCCCCTTTTTCCTCTTCCCCTTCCTCCTCTCCATCATCTCATCCCAGCTTCAGAGAGCCCGGACGAGTGTTGTGGGAGCAGGCACGTACTCATAGAGACACGCGTCATCTACTCCGTACATAGTACATATATAGCCGAGAGAAAAGAGATAATAGAAGACGCTGCATCCGTTACATGCTATAAAATGGCAGCAGCGTCGCGCCCCATCGCCCAGTTCCTGGCGGCGGCCGTCGAGCTGTACCAGGCTCTGATCGCCGCGCACCAGGGCGACGACCACGGACGCGCCGTCGACTTCGGCGTCCTGGCCGCGCAGCTCGGTGAGACAACCGACGCGCTCGGCCACGTGGCCGCCGCCGACGTCGTCGCCGATGCGTGCCGTCGCGTCGGCCTCGAGCTGTGCTTCAAGATGGGCCGGCTCGCCGACCGCGGCGCCGTCGTCGGCGGACGTGCCGTCAGCGCGGGCGCGGTGCGCGAGGCGTGGCCCTCCCCCGATGTCGAGGCCCTGGGCACGCGTCTTCAGGAGTTGGCGAGCCGTTGCCCCGGCGAGACGGTGACTTTCAAGTGAGTGCGCCGCGATACGCCAGCTTCACTTACATGCTAACGGCCGGCAGGGTCACTCCTCTCCAGCACGCCGCTGGCCCTAACACTGCCCCTGAGATGCGACGAGATGAAGCTCCAGAGGCAGATGAGGCCAAGGCCGCCCAAGACCAACATGGCAACGACGCAGGGACGGGATCAGCTCCCGACGATAAAATCAGCCAGCTGAGG
Source organism: Tolypocladium tropicale (assembly GCA_024340005.1). Taxonomy (NCBI): domain Eukaryota; kingdom Fungi; phylum Ascomycota; class Sordariomycetes; order Hypocreales; family Ophiocordycipitaceae; genus Tolypocladium; species Tolypocladium tropicale. The sequence continues at coordinate 42,032 of JALHBU010000068.1, read as the reverse complement.
CAAAACATCCGCATCGCCAAAGCCGCCTCCAAGCTCCGGCCCGCGCCAGCGAGCCTCCTGTACGACTTCATCCTCGAGAGCCTCGCCTACAAGAGCATGCACGACCGCGAGGACGAGGTCGTCCAGGCCCACGGCTCGACCTTTGAGTGGGTGTTCGCCGACGACGACGCCTCCTCCTCGCCCGCCGCCGCGGACCAGGACGGCCGCTTCGGGGACCGCTTCGCGCGCTGGCTCGCGGCCGACGACCTCGGCCCTCTGTACTGGATCACCGGCAAGCCCGGCTCCGGCAAGTCGACCTTCATGCGCTTCCTCTTCCACCACGAGCTCACGGCGCGGCACCTGGGCAGCTGGGCCGGCGGCCGCCCCGTGCAGACGGCTGGCTTCTTCTTCTGGACGAGCGGCTCGCGCGAGCAGCGCTCCCAGACGGGCCTCCTGCGCTCCCTGCTGCACCAGCTGCTGGATGGCAACCGGGAGCTCATCCCATCCGCCTTCCCCGGCCTCTGGGACCGGTTGCGCGGCATGTCCACCAAGGAGCGCGTCAAGCTCTCGCTCGACTGGCCCGTGACGGAGCTCATGGACGCCTTCCAGCGCCTCATGGACGCCGCGCTGCCGCGCACGCGCATGTGCCTCTTCGTCGACGGGCTCGACGAGTTCGACGGCGACCATCTCTCCATCATCAACTTCTTCCGGGACCTCGGCCGGGGCAGGCACGGACACGCCATCAAGATGTGCCTCTCGTCGCGGCCGTGGGCCGTCTTCGAGAACGCCTTCGAGCACGCCGTGCCGCACCTAAGGCTACAGGACCTCACCTACGACGACATGTACCGCTACGTGAGGGACAGGCTGGCCGAGAGCGCGCCCGTCCGGCGACTCCTGGGCGCCGATGGAGAACTGCGGGACAGACTGGTGAGCGACACGGTCGAGCGAGCGGACGGCGTCTTCCTGTGGGTGCGGCTCGCCGTCAACGAGATGCTGGGCAGGTTCCGCACCGGCTCCGACGCTTCCTCGCTGCGCGGCGTCCTGGAGCAGCTCCCCACGGAGCTCGACAGCCTGTTCGCCAAGCTCGTGTTCGACGACCAGACGGCCGCCGAGCTCGCCGACACGGCCGCCATCTTCCAGCTCATCCGCGCGCGCGAGGTCGTCGCCGACTTTGTGCGCGACGACTCGGCAAACTCCCTCACCGTCTGGGAGCTCGCCTTTGCGCTCGACGGGGCAGACGACGATGCCCTGGCGCTCGAGGCCGTCGTCGAGGAAGCCACCGACGCCTTCATCAACGCCCGGTGCGCGACGACGGTCACACGCATCGCGCAGCGCTTCGCGGGCCTCTTGAACATACACGGCGCGCCGAGGCAGGGAAACATGCGCGTCCCCCGGTTCGCAAGCAACGCCGACGCCCAGCAGGCTCACGAGGGGCGAGTGACGGCCGCGAAGCGCGTGACGTACATCCACCGCACCGTCCGCGACTGGCTCATGGCCGCCGAGGGCGTACAGGAGCGCCTCGCGGCCGCCTCCCCGGCCGGCTTCGACCCTCACCTGCGCCTCCTGCGCTCCTACGTGCTGCGCCTGAAGCGGCCCCTGGAGGAGATCGAGCACCACCGCCGGCTGGATGAGTGGTGGCCCGACATCGCGCTGGCCATGACGCACGCCCGCTACGTCGCCGTCGCCGCGGGGAGTCTCGAGCGGCCGTTGGTGAACGCGCTCGACGGCACGCTTTCCTGGCTGTGGCTGCGCAAGGAGCACGACGAGCACGACCACTGGGCGCGGAGCGCCTTCGGCGCCTACGAGGTGCGCATGAAGGCGCCGCCGATACGACAGCCGTTCCTGTGCCTGGCGACCAAGTTTGGACTGACGCGGTACGTGTGCGAGGAGATCGAGCTGCGCCGCCGCCGGGAGGAAGACGACAGCCGCGGCGGGGAGCAGCACGACGACGACGACGACGCCACGCCGCTCCTCTCGTACGCGACCGAGTTCCTCTGCTCCCGCAAGACGACCCTCTTCCCGCTCTCGGACCCGGCGCTCGTCGCGCACCTGCTGGCGCGCCCCTGCGGCGCCAACCCGGGCGCCAACCACCCGTACCGCGACTTCACGACGCGCGCGCCGACGACGCCGTGGCTCGCGCTGCTGCGGCACCTGCGCGACGCGCGGCGGCGCGGCTGGATCGCCTACTACGACGTCGACCCGGCGGGCACGCGGCGGTGGGCGCGCGTCGTGCGCGACTTCGTCGAGGTCGGCGGCGCCGACGTCACGGCCGTTGTCGCGGCCGACGCGTGGGACCCGGCCATCTCGGCCGTGGGCGTGCTGGAGCTGCTCGAGGGGACGTACGGAGCCGTCGAGATGAGGGAGCTGAAGGAGCTGGTGGCCGGCAAGAGGGCTTTGGAGACCGGTGGTGATTCAGGGGTCGCGGGTGGCTCAGGGGCTACAGTCGACTCAGGGGCTACGGCCGACTCGGGGGCCAAGAAGGAGACCAAGTTTGCCTTTGCCTTGCGGCCGGCCAGTAGCGATGTTCTTCAAGACTGAGATAGTAGCGGTCAACCTGCAGCGTTACAGTTTCATTATATTCCGTTTCATTCAACCGCCGAATTAGTACCCGTCCTCCCTGCTCACCACGTTGGTCAGCTTCTTGCCCTCGCTCAGCCTCTCGAGATTCAGCCTCAGGATCCCCAGTATCCTCTTCCCGTACGCCGTCGACGCCCCGCTCGTGTGCGGCGTGATGATGACGTTGCCCGCCCGCCACAGCGGGTGGTCCTCCGGGAGCGGCTCCGGGTCCGTGACGTCGAGCGCCGCGCCGGCCACGACGCGCCTGTCGAGCGCCTCGACGAGGGCGTCAGTGTCGACGATGGGCCCGCGGCCGACGTTACTCACGACGGCCTTGCCGCCGCTGCCCGCGCCGAGCACGGCCAGCTCGTCGCGCCCGATGAGCCCGCGCGTCTGGGCCGTCAGCGGCGTGGCGGTGACGAGCAGGTCCAGCCCCGCGCCGAGGAAGGCGTGCAGCTCCGCCTTGGAGGTGCCCGAGGACCACTGGCTGGGGATTGTGCCGTCCGGGTCGCCGAGGCCGGGGGGCGTGTAGGCCGTCGAGCGGCGTGAGGCGGGCGTGGGCCGCGGGTGGAGCGTGTAGGCGTGGACGGACATGCCCATGGCGCTGGCTACGCGGGCCGTCTGCCGGCCGATGCTGCCGTAGCCGAGGATACCTCTTGATTTGCATGTCAGCAGCATAATTTGAGTGACGGTATGGGTGTGGGCGGGATGTTGCCGTACACTGTCTTGCCAACCGAGTCATCAGGGATGTCCGGGAGCTTCTCCCATCGCCGCTCACGCTGATACTCCAGGTACTTCGGGACTGGTAACCAGCAAACGTCAGTTCAAGCGTGAGTACTCGATATGCGAAAACAGCTTACTCTGGTGCTGCAGGGCCAAGAAGGTGCCAATAACCCACTCCGATATTTGCGGTCTAACACAGACTCCCAGTCAGCCGCGAGCCGCTCCAGCCTCCACCCCTCCCATCTACACCGAGCAAGTTCACTCACCCATGGACCCCGTTGGCCGTGCAGAGCACAATGTCCGAGTCGTCGTCGAACAGCGGGTTGTCGAGGACGTGCTCGGCCCCCGCGCTCAGCAGCTGCACGACCTGCAGCCGCGGCGCCAAGCCGACGCCGGGGAGCGCGGCGCCCGTCACCAGGACCGTCACGTCGCGCCACAGCGCGTCGTCGTCGCCGTCGTCGAGCGCCGGGCTCCAGCTCTGCCGCCGCACCTCGACGGCGAGGTCGGGGAAGCGCTCGCGCAGCCGAGCGAGGTCCTGCTCCGGCGGCGGCCAGGGCGTCAGGAGCAGGAGCTTGTGGCCCTTGAGCGTCTTGTTGGGGCTGGCGACCAACATGCTTGGGGATATCTTGCCGTCGGCTCAGGTTTGTGAGCGGTCTGGGATGTTCTCGAGGTATAAGCAAAACCTGCGCGTAGGCCTGGGCTCGAAATTTCAATGGTCATACATCCGGCATGGCATGTGCACCAACCTCCGTGGTCCGGAGGCGGCGTCGGCGTACTGTCCATCCGCGGCCTCGTAAGCTGAGGGGTAGTAACTCTCTTGGGCTAGGGTATACGGATACTTGGGCGCACAGCCAAGCCTACAAAGAACTATATCCTTCCGCCTCAAATTCAAGCAAGGGTCAGCTAGTAAGCGAAGAGGCGCTTGACTGAAAATGAGGGCCGCAGTTGGTTTGCCGCCATTGGCACGCCGGTTCGCGGCAGCAATTGCGGGAGGATGAACGGGAACATGAAAGGAAGCGTCATAGACGAGCCCGGGCCTCGGCCTCGGCCGGCCGGGTCTCAGCCCCGGTCCTCGTCGGCCGGGCGGCCCAACCACATGCAACGACAACAGTCGGCCAGCTCCAAGTTCCAGCGAGAGCTCACTTGGGAAACGCCAATTGAATGTTTCCAAGCTCCACGAGGCCTCGGAATACAAGACTCGAAGGATGCATACGCCGTCTGTGTACGGCTAGGCCACCATCATCTAGCTGTAGACCCTTTAAGCTCAAAGCGATGTAGCCATGTAACTGGCTTCTGATACATAAGGTACGGAGTACTGCATCGGGGTGCAATCGAGCCTTGACGGTAGCGCCTCCCGCGAAACAGCGGAGTCCCTCCGATGCCGCCCCGGCTCCCGGTATACCGTTTGCCCTTCCGCACGCAATCTCCAGCACAAGACATTCTCAACCCCGTCCACCGCCAATGAAAGCTGCTGGTACAGGATGAGCCTCAAGCTAGGGGGCAGATGATTTCGACTGCTCCGTACAGGGTCAGCCGCGCAGGGAGCCACCGCAGCCGCGCAGGCCATCACCGTCCGCGCAGTGTCGCCAATGCCCTGAAAAAGCAAGACGCAGAACTCAAGAAATTTCGAGTCATAATCATTATCATAATTCTCTTCAGCATCTCTTGTCGTCAATGATCATCGTGACCCCCCTGCATCAGCCGACGACCAATCTGGGTCCGCCACCGGTCGCCCTCTTCATTTCCAAGCCCACTCAATCTTTACATCCTCCGCGCCTCGTCCCACCACCGACGCCCGTCGCCGCACGACCTTGATGCGAGCCGACGGGCCACAGCCCGCGCACTGAAATCAAAGAAGGGGTTGTTCGGGAAAAGAGAGGGCTGCCGGTGAAAGAAGACAAACAAGGAATGCGAAAAGCAAAACGACGGCTTGCTGTCCCTCGCTCGCTGCAAATGCCGAGTCAAAGTTGCCCCATGCCCGTTGCCTTATTTCCCGTCGTGAGAAACCGAGCAGCGCCCAAAACCGGGAAAAGGAGCAACAAAAAGTCTAGCCTCCATCATCCCCCTACTGGAAACAAGAAAAAAAAGAGTCCCAATGGCAGGTTTTGTGGCTCTTCTCACAGGAAACGTGAGACTGCGGGACCCATGGCCGCCGGGCCGTGGCGAAACTGCTGATGCAAACTTGCTCACCCTGCTTCGAGTCGCCTCCGGGCGGGAGGATCAAGGGAATATCCCAGAATAGTAGAAAATCATCCCATGGCCACCAAAGCTGGTCCTGTTGATCCCAAATTGGAAAGCCGGGGTCACCAAATCCTTGAACCAAATGCCGACGGCTGCGGCAGGCAACGCCGGAGATGAGAGGGGGAAACGAGAAAACCAAATAAACACGCGGAATATATGAGTCCAAACTAGCAAGGCCGTTAAGAGATGAGAAGATCGTTTCTAAGGATGTCGTTACGTGTCGTCATAAAGTCGTTGCCAAAACATGAAGCCTTGGAATGCATCGCTTTTTCACCCCCTTTTTGGTTTCGTCGACTGTCGGGTCTTCCTCCATTGCTTCATCCATGTTCGTCGAGAGACGGCGGTTGCCGAGGGTCATCGGTACTTCCCCGGAGAGTCGGCCGCGGAGCCTTTCAACCGCTCTTATTATGTGCACCTTGGACTGCATCCCGTCTCCTGGCTGGCCCGAAGGGGAACGTAGAACGCGGGAGGGGACGGCTCCCCAGCCCATGCTTCCTCAGGGGTCCAACATCCACGCATTTGCAGGACGGCTAGTCAAACGACGCCGTGGAGCTGCTGCTCGAGTGGTTCCCGGAGCGTCGGCCATGGCTGTCGCTGCTGCCACGCGAGGACGTGTGGCGGCCCTTGCGGCGGCGGCCAGTGTCGATGGCGGCTGGGAGCCCCTGGACGATGCCGTTGCGGGCAAGCATGCCACCATTGACGGAGAAGTTTCGGCAGACCATGAAGGCGCGCATGGCGGCGTTCTCCTGCGCCAGGACGTCGGACTCGTATGCAAGATCCGTCTGGTACTCACGCCCGTTTACAAGGACCAGGCAGGTGAAGCCGTGGGCGTCTCGGTACAGCTCATAGGAGGGATCCGTCCAGCCTCGTCGTCGGCAGAGACCTGAAAACGCAGCCACTCGTTAGCACTTCGATCCATGACCTTGACGGCACGTGTACGGGCGCAGAGAGCCGTCAACGTTGCAGGTGCGGCTGCGTTGAAGCCCAAACGGCCCGGCCACGAGATCGTTGGCCCTGCATTAGACCGGGGGCCGTCTCGACGAACGGAGGGCGTGACATCTGCACGGCGACGCAGGTCCGCGATCCCACATCGTAGATTGAACAACGTCGGCCATCTTCATGGCCCCCAGCGGGACCGAGGCAGCAGCGGCACCTGCGAGCGAGGCGTCCCGAGGCAAATGCTCCCCACTTAACACGGGCTCACTCATCGTAGCCATTGGGCCGACATTGCATGGCACGAGACTCAGCGGACCGACTTACTCTCAAGATACTGCATATAGAATCCGCCCATCGTGTCGGTGATTGCCAATGGATCCCCAAACACCCACAGCAGGCCGTTGAAAGGGGGGAGAATAAAAGTGGAAACGGTGCCGACGATGGCTGCTCGGGGTGCTTGTGCTGGCAGCAGAGAGCAGTTTTGGGGGCGAGAAAAGAGAACAAGCCACCGGGAGCAACCTTAGCTTGGGGGCAGATGCAGCTTCAGGTTCGGTGAATCTGCAGTGAGGCCCAACGACGAGCAGGATGGTGCAAGAAGGCGCAATGGGAAGACGCGGGAGCGGCACAGAGGTCAAGAAGGGAACAGAAGGGCGAGGGAATTGGTGCGTGTCCGGACCGGCAGGGTGGGATGAAGAAGCAGGCGTTCGAAGCGCGAGAGAGGGGGGAGAGAGAGACGGCCAGAGGCGAGCAGGTCGTCGGCGACGAGATGAGGGGCTGGTATAGACGGTTTTTGCAGACGAGATGAGTCCGTGGACGGCGAGACATGTGTGATTTATTGCAAAGGCAGAGAGAGCCAAGAGAAAGTTGCTAGCGCGCGGCCGGGGTGTCTGGAGTCAGGACGACGCGCGAATGGAGGCAGATGCGAGCGGCGATGCGGCTCTCGAAAAGAGTGTGACCCATCTTGATGTGCTGGCGTGCCTCGTCGCCAGTGACGAAAAAAACCGCTGGACGTGAGGACACTAGGCCGCTCCACTACGGCGCATGGCCGACGACGCAGCGTCTGAGGTCCATTCCGGTAGGGGTACGGCGACAATAACACAGCACCACGGCGGTCCAAGTAGGAAGTACGCTGCTCCCTGCAGCGGCGCCAATGCAAATTGCACTCGCACAGGCGGGCGTGGCGAGCGAGGCTTCTGCTGTCCGTCGTCCCTCGTCCCCTCCGGCGACCGCGGAGGCTCGCTCGCGCCCGCGTGTTTTGCCCCCCTCCCCTCGCCTCCTGTTGGGCCACCCGGCCGTTGGATTGCATGGCCTGGCGTGCCGGGCCCGAGCTACGGCCGGTGAGATTGCACCGGGCCAGCCAGCCTGCACGAGTAGCTGGTACCCGCGTCGCGAGTAGCGCCAGATGCACGGCGTCGAGTAAGGTACGTCCGTATCCGCAGACACAGACGGAACCCAGTGGGGTGGCAAAAGGCAAAAAGGGGACCCGGCGGCAAATGCCCAAGAGTCGTGACGGCAGCTCTGTCGACGCTCATCAACAAGCCGAGCCTGGTTGGCCCGGGCCCCGAAGCCATGTCCAAGATCTTTGTTTTGGCGGCCACTAATGCACAGCACCTCCAGCGGTCTCCTCCGGCACCCATGGACGTGGAGAGGCGAGCAGGGCCCCGGCCATGTGCTGCAGCGAGCGGCGGTTACAAGGTCCCCAGTGGCCCAGACGCCGGGCTGGCTTCGACGAAGGGAGGGGGCCAGGCATGGAGGGTTCGTCCGGCAGCCGGCCGTGGGGACCGGGAGGGAACGACGACGAGGGAGGTGGCACGTCTCAAGCACCGACAGGCCGGATGATGGTTGGCTCGTGAGTCGTTGACGGAGGCGCCCAGCGTCCCGGCTCTGCCAGAGAGCCGGTAGCGCGGGCGATTCGCCGAGACTGTGCTCCCAACTCAGACGACCGAGGGCCCTAGGGGATAGAATTGGCGCGGGGAGGGGAGCTTTCAATTGGGGGTCCCGCCGGCCGAGCGCTTGCTGGCTCCTCGACGGGGGGGGGCGGGCGGGCGAGCCATTGCCCAGTGAAAAGCGGCGGGCGCCCAACGGCGGCGGCGATACGCGAGCGGCGGCCAAGAGGGCATCATCCACGGATCTCATCTTCTCCTTGTCCGAGGGACAGCGGGCGAGACGGCGGCGGCGGCGGTGGCGGCAGCAGCAGAAGCAGCAGCAGCATCGAGCAGCATCGAGCACGAACCAGCGTGCATGAACAGGAGCGGCCTCTCGTGTGGCCTGCTTCTGCTTGTACGAGTATCGCGATGCGGGCTCGGCGGTGGCTGGGACGTGGATCGAACGAAGCTCAGAAGCCCGCACACGCCCCCCGGTCCTTTGGCGCGTGGGTTCCATGGGATGGCCTGGCACCTGGGTCCAGCAGACGGGCCCGCTCCAGGACGTTGACGCTTCCAACGGTGAATGAGGCCTGGCTGATTGGACCGGCCCGCGAGGCAAGGAGGGGGTCGCGAGGCAACTAGGCGCAAAAAGGGGTCCTGGCCTGCGCGAGCCCTTCCCTAACCCTCATGCACTGATGCGTTGGCAATGCCGCTGCCGTTTTGGCCATGTCGATGAACCGGACCCGTCGACGGGCTCGAGGTAACGCATCGTACGCGGTACCTCGGCCGTACACGGCCGCCTTTTGCGGCCTCGTCGGCGTCGTGGGCCGCTTCGTCGCGCGAGCCTGCGCGCGGGGGCACAGACGTCGGCGGCGTTGAGATTGCGTCGGCCTGTCTGTTGCTCGCGCTCGCATGTCTCTCTCTCCGTCTGCAGGCAGCAGGCGGATGTGTAGATGCAATCCTGGCGGTTGTGGCCGGGTGCCATTGTCGCTCGCTTTGGAAGCGGTCGGCCTGGCCAGGGCGTCTATTTCCGGCAGCCGTCTGCGTCACAGACGGGTCAATTAGCCATTAGCCCAGGAGTCTGTGGCGTGGCCGAGGGTCGCATCTCGCCGTCGCCGTCGTCCTTCGTCCAACGTAAAGGCGGACGCCTCGGCCTCTGGCCTCGGAAGCCACTGGTTAGCGCCCACATCAGCCCAGTGAGCTGGATTGCGGGCAATAGTCGTTCGACAACTGGGCCCCAGGTCCGCCCACTGAATCATGAGGTCGGCGGGAACAGCAGAAGAACGGGGAGGCCGGATAAGAAAAAAAAATAACATAGACGAGGGCAACGGCAACGGCAGCATCGTCGCCATCTCAACCTACAGGCATCATCCCGCCCTCGGCGGCCGGACCAGCCACACAGCAGCCCAATGTCCTAGCCGCAGCCGGCGCGTGCTGGCCACAAGGCGTCTGCCGAGTCGTAAAAGCCGACAGCACGGCACTCGCTGCCCTCGACCGCCGTGCTGTGAGGCGGGTGGTCGACCGGTCCACGGCACCCTGTCCCACGCCCATCCAGGCGAATCTCGTAAGTCACGACGACATGGAGGGGAGGGGGGGGCCAAACCCTTCCGGAGCTTCTGCAGCAGCCAGCCCCCTCCGAAGAAGCGATCCGCTTTGTTGGGATTTGGCCCGCGAAGCTCTGAGCACCATGCGCTCCGATCCTACCTCGCCATGGCGTCGTCCTGTCAGTCAGTCCGCCCGCCCGCCAACCTAGGAGACAGACACCACGTTGCTGTTGGCGCGAGCGAGCGGGCGCGGCAGCAACGGTAACAGAGCCTTTGCCATGCCATGCCGTAGGTGCGAATACCTGCAAGTAGGTAGGGAGTCATGGAGTATGTCGAATACCAGGTAGGCAGGCAAGGTAGTCAAGTCAGTCCACGGCCGTTCTGCTGAACCTTTGGTTGCACTGCGCCGACCAGTCGCTTCATCCGTCCGTCCGTCGCGGCGTCGGCCATGTCGCCACTCCCCTCCCCGCCTCGGCTCCCACCCCCCGGGCTGTCTGTGATTGCCCGGCTTCTGGCATCGCTCATCTGGTTTCGTTGGCGTGCGATGGAGTCGTCAATTGCAGGGCCAGCATGGGGCCATGCGCTGGCAGGCAAGCCGCAAGGCGTCGAAGTGAGGGGCTGGCTGTCTGCCTGGCGTTTTTGGCCTGGCCTGCTCTCGGTACGTCTACGGAGCAGACGGGAGGTGAGCGCGATGCACGCCCGCCTGCCCCCTCGGCCTCGAGACGACATGCGCATGCACCGGATCTTGCTGCCATCGACGTTGGATTGCCTTCGCCATGGCAAAGAAAGGCGCAGCTCTTGCAGGGAACTCTCCGCCTGCGACACGTCAATGTCGCGCCAGCCGGTGCTGTGGCTTTTGTTGCTCCATGATTACGGGGTATACGTTATGTACGAGCACCGCACAGGATGCGCGTACTCGTAGGCCGGCATGCAACTTCGTCGTCGTCGTGCCTGTATATGTCCTTGCGTGCATTTAGAGAGCTGGAATGTGCGGACTACCGACGTGCAGCAATGCTGGCATGCCAATGCGCCGCATCGGTATTGTTGCTTTTCGCACAATTGCCATGCAGTCGCCCAAGGCATGGAGTCGCGACATTCGAACAACGTGCCCGTCTGCAGCACATCCTTTCTTTTGCCCTGGAGATCATCTCGACGCCTCCGCTGTACATGACACTTACACGGCCGGCACGGCAAGCACAGCTAACTGCTGAAATACTACCTGAGGTACTCCGTACGGCGGCCTTCGGATCCTGCCTCTCATACACTGGTGGTGGAAGACCCAGCCATCCCGTGTACGTCCAGCGCCAATGGTGCAGTCCATGAATTTCACATCCGCTCACGAGCACCACGTGCACAATGTTATGCCTTTGCAATTCCGCGCCCACGCACAGAAGGGAAGGAGACGATGGATCCTCTCCTAGCTTGTCCTCCGGTGCGTCGAGGCGTGTTCCATCGAAGACGTGTGCTTTGTACGACTATATGCACGAGGCGGCCGCATGAGATGCGGCCGCGTTTGACTGAGGGCCCGCCAATCCTCTGGCCTGGCCGCTCGCAGCGTGCGAATTTCACTCAACCGTGGCTGTCGAGGTACACTTTTGTAACTGGCCAGTCTGTGTACTTGCTGTATTGTTGCGTCTACCGTTGCGTCTACCTCCAGAAGCTTCCTATCTGAACCCCATCCAGATGGGCCCATGCAGTCCTCACGCCGCCCCGTGTCAGCCCTCCGAATCTCCCTTCAAGCTCAAGCAACTCGTCCGAGGAGCCATCATCCATCATATCCATCGCAGCACAGGTGGAGTCCTCGCGGCGGGTTGAGACATGCATCGGGCGTTTTGTGTACATGCCCCTTGTTCGAGATATACTAGGTCATCAGCCTTGGCCCAAGATAGTCCCTTGCAAATGCGGTGTGGCTCTCCAAGGCATGGCTTCCTCCATCTCACACATGTTTGCCTGCTCCATGCATGTACGCAGCAGTGGAGGCGATGTGTTGGCCTAGCCATCTTCGCACTGCAGCGCTGGCGTGAGCAATATCGCCGGCAGGCGGAGATTGGTGAATGCAAGCCAAGCCTGCTACCGAGCCTGGGCGAACCGTCCCGGCGAATATTGCCTTACCGGGCCATTGCCACGGTGGGTCGTGTCCCGAGTAGGCACCTAGACGTACTTGTTGTCTACTGCCCCTTTGTCTACCAATGGATGTTCGTTTTTCTTTTGTCCTGGCGGCAGTCTTGTCACTCTCGGCCGTGGCCATTAGATCATCATGATGGCTCCGCAATCCGGGATTCACGAGCTGTCCGGCATCCGAACATGTCAACGGCTTCACCTCTGCTGGAGCCACCAACAGTCTGCTGTCGTTGGCATCGACGGACAGGCATCGTCCCACCGCAACCCAGTGCAAGCACGAGCTAAGGTTTCCCGGGCGCTGCCGAGCACTTTGTTAGCTCGGCCCTCACTGCTCTAGCACGTGGCGTGCATTCCACGCAAAGCGAGCTGTGTGCTTCGTACCTAGGCGAGCCGGAAAGAACCATGAAAGCGGCCGCCCGCCGCTTGGGGTAAAAGTTGATATATGGGGCTAGAAACCCTGTTTAGAAGCAAAGTACTTCTGGCAGTCCGCCACCTTCTGTGGGGGGATGGCATAGACTGGGTGCGTCGTGCCAACTCGATCATCTTCGTCGAAGATCTGCTCGCCCTTGACAAAAGGAGACACGGTCCAGATATCGCCATCCATCATGACCTCGTCAGCACGGGCCGAGGACAACCTCCAGTCGTGTTGTGCGGCGCTCAAGCCAGAGAGAACATAGCACGTGTGGTATGCATCGGAATACCTTGTCCATGAGTCAATAGGGGGGGGGCGTACAACGGACGAGTGGGCAGAGATGTGCTCACTTGCTTGGCTTGTCTCTCATGCCGCCGCGCTTTGACAGATCCTGACCGCAGCAGAGGATGTACCGGATTAGTCCGTTTCGGCTGAACAGGCTGTCATCGGACTGCATGGACGGGCGGTCTGCAGCCTTGGTCGCGGGCCCCTCTGGCCCGCGCAGGCCGGCCTCGATCAGGGCCCAGCATCCGCCTACCCAGTGGCTGTAGCAGCCGTCGACCAGCTTGTTCGTGCGTCCGGCAAAGCCACCCTCTGGAGCGTACTGGCGAGCAGAAAGCCAGGAGAGAAGTCGCGGAACGTCAAGATACCTGCCAGGTCGGGGAACGTCAGTATGCAGGCCGCGCATGTCGCGACGGAGCATGGTGGCTTGAGAGGGCAGGGCGCGACGACTTGCCTCGGAATAGTTCGGTGCGGAGCGTCCAGGATCGAGAGACATCCCAAGGCGCAAAAGGCGTACGCGCCATGGGCTTCGACGCCCGGCTTTGCCGACACACCTCCCTCGTACGTCTGGCCTAGATGGAAGCAAGTGTCAGAGGCAACGTGAACGCGGGGGCCCGGGGCAATACTAACATCGCCGGACCCATTCCCCCAGGCCACTGAAAAGACCAGTGTGGCCGGCTGCGTATGCAGGCGAATCGGGCGATAGGTCGAGGGGGATGTTGAGCAGCGAGATGATGACAGCTGCGCAGTATGCCCCTCTGGAGACGGGCGTTAGCGGTGGTGCCACGACATGGGCGTCTGCGGCGGGAATCGAACCTCACGTCCTCCTCGCCCCCAACGGCCATCTGGAAGCCCCCATCGGGTTGTTTCAGCGAGCACAACCACTTCCACATACTCCTCCTGTCAACCACCTCGTAAGCCTCGGCTCCACCGACCAAGGCCAACGACAGGATCGTTGCGTAGGTGGTGGCGAGATGCGAGGTCTGGCCGAAGCCGCCAGCAAACCCCCCCATTTCGTTCTGCATGGGGCGAACCGTTTCCATCAGCCTCGAGCGATATGATCCCACGTCCTCACCGAGAAGCGACAGGCCCGTCAGACACCAGTAGAAGATCCACGGCCTGCTGGGGTCTGCCGACTTGAACTGGGCTGGCAACCGGCCAAGCTGCTTCTGCAAGAAGCGCACGTGGCGATCGCGGTACAGGTGCGGAATCCCGTGCAAGTTGCGGTAGTGATGGCCCTCTCCCGTCAACAGAAACGGCACGCATTCCTCGATGGTCTCGTCCTGGAGCCGGGAGCTGTCCGTCTCCAGAGCGTCCCGGATTGGTGGCTTTGTGCTGAAGAGCCCTGGAACGGATGGGCTCACACCCTCCGTACGCGTGCTTTCATGCACGGACGGCGGATCCATCGTGTGCGTTGGCGGGTGCTGCGCTGCTGCGGCCATGTCTCTGTTCCCGCGATGTCTAAAGATGACTCTGGGGCGGCTGCGATGCGGTCGTGGTTGGGGTCTCATAACGCAACAGTCGGGTTTCCCTTTTCAACACGGTCGACGACGGTCACAGTTACCCCGCACCCTTGGCAGCTATTGTCGACACATTGTCGGAGACAGGGGCGCTTTACCGTGTATTTGCTGTGAGTTTAGGTCGTCGAGTGAACAATGGAAATTGAGTGCGGGCGCACGATTGTCGTCGGGATATGGTCGGATACCATTTTTAAGTGGACGCACCCACCCAGCCGAACAGTGACCACCAAACTGGTCCTCTTCCTCTCTGACAGTAACGTCGACATTGAGACACGTCTCATGCCCAAGGGAGGACGCGACACCAGGATCATACAACGACTGACAGTTATCCTTTTGTCCTATGTATCTGTGCTGTCTATGTATGAATTCTCAATTTTGGAGCTGAATTGGGAGTATTGGTGCGAAACGTGAGCGACAAAGACGTCAATGCGATAGATGTAAGTGGCGCGCTCGGGCTCTCTGCCATGGCAGATGTTACAACGGCAGCGGGCTACTGTTTCGGCGGCGGAGCTCATCGGCTTGCGCTCACCTGCCGACCCGACGCTCCATGATCCGAACCTTGGCCAGCAGAGGACGTCACTGTCCACGGCGAAATGACTCTGCTCTGCCATACATGTAGTATCGTGCCCTTTGGTAGCATCGACCTGCGAAATGAAGGCTGAGATCAGTTTACACTGAAAACGACTTATTGAGTCGGTACCCCTAGATGTCTTCTTCATAGACTGACTTACCTGTTCATTCTCTGTTCATTATGTTCCAACCTTGGATGTATGGCTTCCGTAGATCTCTTCCTCATATACTACATGTTCATTATCTGTTCATTAGTCTAGCTGTGCCTCTCCAAGGCGCGCTCGGCGTATTGCATCAGTAGACGTGTGCTTCTTTAACTGCATGGCTATTGTGAGTTCATAATTCTAGACATGAAAGTCATTGATGCTGATGCTTACGTCCCGTAATCATGTTGCGAGAGAGAAGCGTAGGGGTGTGTATCATACCTTACTGTCAAGTACCATGCTTTCAGCGCTCATGCCGCTGATCCAATGTGGAACAGCTTTGCTTGCCATATATTTGAGTGTCCACTTAGTGACGATGAAAGCTGGCTCATCTGGTGCCACGAGGCTCGTGGCATTTGAGTGAGGGCGCAACGAAAATGCATCGTTTCTATGCAGAAGTTAATGCAAGCCTCTTCTTGCCGTCTAAATATCCCTTCGCTTCAGGTTAGTGAGACTGATTCGTGAATATTCCTTCCGTGACTTCGTTCACTCTCTGTGTCCGCTGTTGACATTCGTACACCACGACTGGATAGATATCGTACCACGTACCTTTATCCCAAGATGGTGGCATATTTCAAGAATTTGCGCAACAAAGGTAGACAAATGTCTCATTGCTGGCGGCATTGTATATTCAATAGCTTTGCGCGAGGCGGCAGTCCGGTTGTCCTGTGCGGAGATAACCGTTGCCGTCTAGCTAGAATCTCAAGCCAAGGCTTTGCAGGCCAATCGTGGGCGAAGTGAGATATATATGAGCCGTTGTGGTAAGTTGAGGCAGTCCGCATTCATACAAGGCAAATCGTGCATTCGTAATTCATAAGCCCTTGTCCTGTGTTTGAAGACTGTGAAACCCAGACTTTGTGCATGAGCCGCTGGATCCAAACTTTCACCTTTGTGAAAGATCTTTAGCATAAATGATCAAAATTTACTCCGCGCGACTTAGTTCCTAATTAGCGATGATGGAAAAATTGTCATTGGCGTGGTTCTATTCGTGAAGTATACAGAAGAGCTGTAGATGGGATGTGCAA
The DNA here is from genome assembly GCA_024340005.1 of Tolypocladium tropicale. Lineage (NCBI taxonomy): Eukaryota > Fungi > Ascomycota > Sordariomycetes > Hypocreales > Ophiocordycipitaceae > Tolypocladium > Tolypocladium tropicale. Next base: position 26,055 of record JALHBU010000068.1, on the reverse strand, counting down.
TTCTTCTCACAGAACTTGTTTACCGCTCAGGTAGCTGCCATGAGAACGACGAGATTTCGCAGAGTTTTAGATGGATATCTCACAGAACCATGCCGCAGTAATTCTTACGTATGTGCTGTGTGAAATGTGCAGATTCGTATTCAACGTCCCTTGAGCATCTGGGAGAGGCCAACTGGTGATGTCAGATAGAAGATACTTCACGAGATCCTCTGTCTTCCATTTACGACAAATAACATCCATTTGGTCGCAGGGCAAGGATGTTGCAATCAAATGGTGGTGGCCATTTCCCAGGAATGATCATCGCCTTTGCTGCCAAAAGGCTATGTTCACGGGACGAAGGCCATGATTGCGTTGAAGATTGCTAGCAAGCGTGCTAGATACACAGATCAACCTGAGATGGTCCCCATGAGTGGCTACAGACACCTCATCCGCTATGCTTGTGAGCTTCCATGGCTTTCGGACAGCGAGGCTGGGTTCAGGTGAGCATAGGTATCTTATTAGTATATCTGCTGTCCGCTGTATTAAACGTAAGCAGATAATTGCTCCAGATGAAGAGCGTCGCTGCTGATCACCTTTCAACCAAGCTCTCTTATGATTCGCATCATCGACCGGTGCGCTGTACGTATGGTAATACGAGCGACGAAACATACAGACCCGGGGTGCAGTGAAGTGAGTCTGTCAACTGCGTTCCAGTTCTCTCGCAGGCGCTTTAAGTAACGAGAGCCAGAGTTTGGAGTAATTGTCATTGAAGCTCTACTAGTTACAGTACGGTGGCTCTCTTGTCTCACGTACGATGTGTACAGGGTAGCATCCAAGCCTAAGCTATTCCCACTTTGGGTACGGGCACCCGGTACTTCGTACCATTGTCCGGATAGGCGCTCTGATATGAGTTGCTGGTAAAACAAAATCAACGCCGCAAAGCAAACAATAGTTCGTCATCGCGATGTCATGCGTGCTCTGTCTGAATCTACAATGCAAGGTGTGATGGTGCCGAGTGCCGTGGGGACTTGTCCGTGGCTTGTTGCTCGTACAGTCGGTGGCTGTCGTGGATGCGTGGCATCATGGCTAGGCAGCTCCAAACAAGAGGATGGATGCTTGTTGCCAGCGGCCATGGATCCACGAACATGTCTCAGCCAGTGTGGGAGTCGCGTGGGTCAGCCAACACCGTGCCAGACACCTGGCTCAAACTGTTGATGCTTTTTTCAACTCACATTCTTCGGTTTTCGTCCGTGGCGGCGCGAGAGGCCGCGCCGTCGCTCCGAGTGGCTGGACGCCGGCTCCGTAGAGGCATCGCGAAGGCCGAGCCTGAGCCCTCTCTTGGGCGGCGGCGGGCTGTGCGTACGGAACACTCGCAACTACCTGGCGCGCTAACGGGCTGCTGGTTGTCCGTTTCAGGGCTCGGAGGTCTTCCGCTTCTCCGTATTTTGACCGAGGCCGTTGAGACGAGTCAAGCAGGGCTGGGGCGGCTCCTCTTGGTCCGCGTCCGCGCTTTGGGCGGCATTTTCGCGCTGCTGCAAGGCGAGGTATAAAAATGTCCGCGCAGCGCGTTAGGCGGAACAACGGGGATGTGGCCTGCTGCAGCATGCCACTTGTCGTGCGCGGAGCACGACCATCTGCCAGCAATCACGGTCGTCGGTGTCATCCAGTCCCGGAGTGGCTGGATGCAGGGGGCACGGCGGTGGCTTGGAGCAGGTGACATCCATGGAGGACGACGCCGTGCGGATCTGGCGACCACCGGACGGAAGACGGCCCTGGCACGGCATCGCTGCCAGGAGGCACTCACTGGCGGATAGGTCGGTCCGGGCTCCTACGAGTAGGCAGGCATGCAGGGCAGGCACTGAAAGCCGACAGACCAGGGTACAGCAGAGCAGCCTGTGCTCGGCAGAGCAGCTTAAAAGGATGCTCCAAGGCAGCCCTGGAGATTCATGTACGGAGCACGCGCACGAGTACTCCATGCGTACGTTTGAGCAGATGCCAGACGACGGCTTTGCGTTCACATCGCAGCGCGCGAAGGGGGCCACTCGCACAGTGCGAGATGCGGAGCAGAGGCGGGTGGCGGCTTGCTTGCGGCTGGGGCCGGAACCTTAGCGGGCGACGGCGCTATCAGCCACCCACAGAAGATTAATGCGTTGGACGCCGTCGGGCGGAGCCCAGACCGCAGGTCTCGAGCGGAGATGGGGGAGGTCGCTCAGAATAGTGCCTTTGGCTCCAGAGGCTGTCTTTGGGTTGGTATGCGGCGAATGCCCGTGCCGATCTTGGATCGCGAAGATGGTTCGTGGCCGAAAGGCAATCTGGCCCACCAGTGCACGCACGCACTCGTCTACTCGAACTCGTAAGCGTCCGAATACCTAGCCCGCGCACGTACCGAGTAGCTATTCACTGCCTTGGTTTCCGCTGGCTGGCAGCGGCAAAGCCGAATCTGATCTGGCTTGCCCCCTGAGATGCTACCTTGCCAGTCGCGGCTAGGCGTGGCCGCTTGTCACGGTCCTGCTAGTTCCAGATAGCGGGAGTCTGGCATCCGGTCAGCGCAAGGCGACGCGAGACGGTTCCCGTGATGGACTAAGGTAGACGAGGTTCGAGACGGGGTTTAGGTTCTCCAAAGGTCAACGGGGTTCGAGGTGCGAGTGCAGATGCGGATTTATCTCCCCCGCGGCCTCTCTCCAGGACCGCCACGCAGGCGACTGTGAACACGATCATGCGCATACCACGCACATATGCGCGTAGGGCTACAAAAGAAAAGGCGGCGAGGGCGGCAATGGACCTGAATGAAGCCCATCATCATCCACAATGCTGCGGGTGTGGCCGCCTCAGCTGCGCGGGCCTGCCGCGGGCGTCGATGCCCCGCCGCACTGTGCCGCGGCGCCTGCGCACCGCCTGATTGGGCGCGACGCTGGCGCGACGGGGGCGCCCGCGGCGACCTGGCCCGCCAGATCGCCAGACCACCAACCAGCGCCCCCGCCGGCGTGCAGATGCGCAGGCGCCTCCGGGTGCCGCCATTGGCTGCAGGCCCCGCGGGCCGGGGGCTGGGCCAGCTCACCGCCTCTTCATTAACCCCCTCACGCCGGGCGCTGCCCATGCCTCTCCATGCCATCCTGCGCTGGCCGCCCACAAGACGTCCTGTACGGGCCCCGGCGGCAGACTGCGATAGAGCTCAGTCCACCGAACCTCCCTGCATCCTCCATCTTCAACACCTACTCCGTACACCTCCTCGCAGGGACTTCAACGAAAGAGCGGTGTCACCCGCTCGCCTCATACAATATCGCCAGCACTCGCATCCGAGGCCCCGTCCTCCCCCCGTTCCGCCCAGCATGTCCTTTGACTACGGAAATGCAACTGGCGGGGGCGATGCCTTGCTCGATCTGAGCTTCGATCACCAGCAGCACCACCAACAGCACCACCAACAGCACCACCACCACCAGAACAGGAATCGAGCCGCGTACGCTTACCCAAACACTGCACACTCGAGTCCCTCGGCTCCGGCGGGCATCATGACCAATACTCGCACATGGCCCATCCAGCTGGATATGGCCACCGCGGCCGCCAACCACCAGGGCGCGGCCGCGACCTCCCCAGACCGCCAGGGCAGCTCGCCCTTGTCCAACTCGTCAAGTCCGCACAGCCAGCACTCGTCCTTGCTGCAGTCGCCGTTCCAACCCACGACGAATCCCCTGACCGACTGGGCCTTGCAACAGCAGCAGCAGCAGCACCAGCAACTGCCCGCCGCCGACCTCGCTCACTTCATCCAGGAGTCCCAGCTCTTGAACTTCAATGCCTTCCCGCCAAACTTCCAGCCCAACCCGCTCGACTACCTGCCCGCCACCGCCCAGGCTATGCCGGCAAGCCTGTTGGAAACCACGTTCAGCGGAATGCCATCGGTTGAGGAGGCCGCCCAAGCCATGCACTGGGGGAACGCGGGGATGGATAACTGGCAGGAATTCCAGACGACTCTGCAGATGGATGGCCTGCCCCGCCTGGACAGCGTCGGAAGTAATTCGCCGACCGGCACGTACCTGGAAGTGCTCTCGCTACCTTCCTCGTCGGGCGAGGGCTGGGCAATGGTCGACTGGAGCCACCAAAACCTGGATCAATTCCAGCAGGCCCAGGCACAGAACGCAGCCATCTTCAACCCTTCACAAACACTGCATCTGAGGACCAACTCGGATTCCTCGGACGGCACAAACTCGTTGGAGTTCGGCAGCTTCGAGGAAATCCCGCCGTTTCCCTACTCACCCTTCTCCCCCGACTCGGACGGCTATCAAGACAACAGCAACAACAACCACCGGAACTGCTTCTCCGGTGACGGCCACAACCACTCGCACGACACTGTCAGCCCGACCGCCGCCGTTGCCCCGGTGCCCATCAAGGTCGAGCCCGTAAGCCGCCATAGCCCTGGTAGCGGTGCCGGATCGACGTCACCTCCATCCACCACAAACATGCGCCGGAATTCGGGTCCACGGAAGAGCCCGATCGCCAAGTCGACCAAGTCGACGATTGTGCGTCGCACTTCCAACGGCAAGAAGGATGGTTCCGTCGAGAAGAAGGTTGGCCGAAGAAAGGGACCGCTTTTGCCCGAGCAGCGAAAGCAAGCCAGCGAGATAAGAAAGCTGAGAGCTTGCCTGCGATGCAAATTCCTCAAGAAGACCTGCGACAAGGGAGAGCCTTGTGCGGGATGCCAGCCCTCGCATGCCCGTCTCTGGCAAGTGCCGTGCACGCGCATCGACATCAAGGACATTGGCTACTTCATGAAGGACTGGAAGGCCGACTACGAGAGGCACATGGACCGGGGTGTGTCCGTCTACAACGTCAAGGGCTTCTCACAAAAGGAGACGCTCATGTGGATCACCCACGGGTACGGCTTCGCTCTTCCCGTCATGGTTCGCGAGGTTTACGTCGCCGACGACGGCTGCTTCTCGGTCGAATGGGTGGAGTCCTACCAAACTGACCAGGATCCCATCGACTACGAGACGCGCACCGAGAAGCTCGATGTTGGCGCCGAGGGTGTCCGCGTCGACGCTCTTGCAGAGTACCTCGACAAGCACATCGACGGGCCTTTCGAGGACTTCATCGACGATCACTTCGAGGGCACTCCCTTCATCACCGAGATCCTCAAGACCGCTCACCGCTTCTACGTCAAGGAACGGATGCCTGTCATAAAGAAGGCGCTGAAACTGGTGCTCGCCTACAACCTGACGATGCATCTCACCATGGTGGAGAACCAAGGCTCTGAAGTCACTCTGGATGGGCAGATCGATGACGAGGATTCCAAGTTTTACGGTCGTACCGTCGCCCCCGTCATGATCAACTTCCAGATCAAGTGTGCTCTGGCCGACATGTGGCGAGAGCTTCAGAAGGACATCCTTGAGGAGCTCTCGTCTCTGTATTCAGGCGTGTACAGCGGTGAGAAGATGAAGAACTGGCCCACGATCTTCATGCTCGCGTCGATTCTCCTGGCGGTGTGGGAGGAGATGCAATTTGACTGCCATTACCGCGTGCCTGACGCTGCGGCGGTGAACAAGTTCTGCAACGACATGGAGACAACGCCTGTAGGAGTTATTGTGGGCCTCTTCCACGCCATCTCGCAGAAGCTGCCGGCGTTTACCGATTGGGATACTCGCCAACACGGGCATTTGCTGCACAACAATGCCTCTGTGTGCGAGGCCATGACCGAGGTTCGACAGCACGTCATCAAGCATGGTAAGCACCCTTCATCAGCCACTATGGCCGTCGCCTTTGCCTGCCCGGATTCTAACTGTTGCTTCACAGAGGCCTATCTGCGAACTCGCAAGGAGAGCAAGTTTGACCGGTACGACTTCGACTCTCTGTCGAATAAGTTCTTGTCCAAACTCGTCATCCGAGCCAACTGAGCCCATCACGTTGGCGTCTGCTCGACCACAAGTCTAATTTGCCCTTTTCTTGGTCGGGTTGCTTTCTTTTGTTTTATCACCGCCTTTACCCTTTTATTTCTCGTCATCCAGCGACGGCGTTTGACACAAGTCTCTTCGAGCGATGAAGATTTTCAGCAGCATTCATTGTTGGGCAACATCATCTACATTGGCTTCGAAAGATTTTTCTTACCCTTCTCCTCACGGCCGGTCATTGTCGTACGACACGAAGGTATTCGACACATTGCACAAATGTGCGACGACCCTGTAACGAACTTTCACCCCATGATTGTATGACTTGAAGAAGACGCAATTATTGATTAAAGGAGGCATCGACACTGAATATAACGGGACGCATCGGTGAGGAGGGAGGCCAAAGATGGCACCCTATCGCCGTGACGGAGGATTATGTTTCATGTTTTATGGAAACGACAGATCAGCATGAATTTTCGCGGCTTAGATGATCGCGCATGGGAAGGCGTCTCGAATTGGGGCAGAGAAGCATGGAGCAATGTGGGAGAAGCGCTTTGATGGTGGACAGACAGGCTAGTTGAACAAAGCCAGTTGACACGGATGGGCTGTAGGCAGCAACTAGCGTACTTGGGAAAGACCTTGATCAATCTATCACAACGATACGAATGTTTGCCGGACCATGGTCGGCGGCGAATGAAGCCGGTAATTCGCAGTCTATTTCGACAAGCTCAGCACAACTGGAGCAGCAACTGACCATTTGACAAGAATGTGATCTTACAAAGTTGTTTCCCTCTTGACCACGCAGTTGCAGGTCTGCGGACGTCTACTCCAAACTCGTACTCGCACGGCAACACGGTGCTAAATAGAGCTCATATCAATAAGAGTGGGCGGCCTGTGGGCGTCCCGCTTGTTCGGCCCCTCCCCCACGATTAACTGTAGAAGGGCGATGCAATGCCGATCAATAGCAGAGAACCCAGGAGATATGGACGACGAGCTGTCCGAACGCATTGAGGTCCTGGCCCGGATTGCGCTCAGGCACCGCGAACAAAGCGAGAATGACGTCGACGTCCAGCTAAATTAATTCCAGATTTAGTTACCGAATTATCGCATTCTTGGTGGCGGTCAGGCTACACGTAACTGTAGGTAGCTGGTAGCTGAGACAAAAGCTGGCTGTAACGGATCGTTGTTGCCTTGTTAGAGCCCCAGGTTTTCTTTGCTTAGGAAGCAAATCAGGCTTAATACGTACAGCAGAGTGTTGCCTGCACTCGTACGAGCAGCATCGTGAAGCGGCCCACCCGATTACGTGTAGCCGAAGCCGAGCACGGCGCTATGCGTGTTGCAGATTGCCGTTTCCCCGGTCCGGCAAACCCATCACCTACTCCTCCTGCCAGCAGCGGTATAAGCCTATGTATGGGTGCCTAATAATCGACGCGTTGCTTACGAGTACGTACGAAATCGACTTTAATACGAATGCCTAGTTACTCCATATTCCAGTTAGAAGGGAGGAAAAGGACAGGGACTGTAGAATTAATGCGGCTCCTCGGCCTAATTCGGGATATGCTTAAGGCATCGCACATGCTTCATATATCCTCCCGTGGTACGCCGCATGAAGTGTACGCGGCGCGTACTTCACATCAACTAACTACAGCCTCCGTAACACCGCAATGGAGCAGCTCTTCATCGACAACACCATGCCGCAGCAGGTCCTCGAGACCGCCCCGGCCGACTTACTGAGGGAAAGCCTCGAAAAGGTACTCATGATGCACCCGCCCCAGGACAAATACAGCTCGGAGAAGTGCATGGGGTTGGTCGCTGGGCCGACTGGGATGGCATACTTCCTCCTCGCTCTGTCCGCGCGCCACCCGGACCTTCGCGTCCAGGGCCACGACCTGCAGCACTGGGCCAGCAAGTACACCGAGGGCGACCGTGGGCCACTCGTCCTCGAGGACGGTTCCTGCGGCATCGTCGCCGAGGTGCTTGCCCTCGATGCAGTGCGCGCCTGTGTCACCAGGGACCGGCGCTATGTGGAGGCCCTGCTCGCACATCTGCCGCGACTTCTCGAGCCTGTGTCGGGGGAAGGGGGTGACAAATTCCCGGCCGAGATAACTTTCGGTAGGGCGGGCATGCTTTACATGCTGCGCGCGGTGCGCCACTGGGTACCTGACTGCGCGGACATGCTCGAGGAGGCCATGGGACAGCTCGCGCAGCGGATTCTGGACAAGGGGGGCGATGATAAGAGCCATTGGATGGTGAACGGCACACGATACTTTGGTGCTCCGCATGGCGACATTGGTACCATGACGCAGATCGTTCTCTGCGTTCCATCCCTGGCTCCCAAGCTCACAGGCCTGCTTGAGGAGCTTCTGGCTCTTCAGAATGAGGAGGGCAACTGGATACACACGGCGAAGGCGCTCGACAGCGGCGAGGCGGCGTTTCGGGTGCAGTACTGCCATGGCGCTCCGGGCTTCGTCTTCGCGCTCCAGTCACTGCGGCCTTACTACCCGGAGTTCGGCGAGCGCTTCGACAAGGCCATTGAGAAGGCCCGGGAGCTTATCTGGGCCAAGGGCGTGCTCAAGAAGGAGCCGAGTCTATGCCACGGCGTACTCGGCAACGCGCTGTAAGTTCAATGACTGACCATAAACGAAGAAGGCATCAACGGCTTCTCGTGCCATGGCTCGTCCGGAACTAACCGGACGTAACGCTACAGGACGCTCGAAAAGGGCTCGAGGAGAAGCCACTTCCTCGCGCTGGCGACGCCGGATGCCGTAGCCAAAACCCGGGCGCGCGACGCTGAGCTCTTCCAGCCGGCCAACTACGGCCTCGAGAACTCTGCGCAGCTGGGATATTGGCCAAGCGCGGCGTGGGCGTGGTCGGCGTGCGAGGACGAGGAACCGCGGATGCTGCTGTTCAACGACGTCTAAGCCAGGGCATGCCTTTCTTGAGCCGTGACAGTTCTTTTTTCAACGACGTTGGAGGCAGGCGATTTAGTCGGATCCTTAGAGAACCTCAGCTCGGGCCACCTCCCCCCCTTCTCTCCTCACCCGATCTCTTTCAATTCCCATCCGGATTCAGTCAGGCTCTTTCAGATCCGCTCTACATACAGTACCACGCTCTAGGAGTTTAGACCTCTAATTACCCTACGATCCTTTTTCTCGGATAGTCCATCTGCCGATGTGTCGGACCCATGCCGGCCCCTTTAACTGGGCCTGGGTAAGACCAAGTTAACGACATAGATAATGACGACGGCATCAAGCCGATGCCTTTACAGAAAGCAGCCGAAATCTACCGTCTTCTCTCAGAGCGGGAAATAGGAAAACAGGGCATAATACAGATTCTGGTAAAGCGACTGGGCGTAGACTGGCAACGGAGCAGGATAAATCAGATGTCCATCCTTTTAAACCTACTTTCAAACGGGACGTTAAGTGGGGCAAGCTTCTCCGTGCGGTTGTCCCGGCCATCGTTCTAGGAGGACCGTATACCTAGCCTATTCCACGGTCCATGACTGTAAACTTCATGTGTCTACGGCCGTACGGTCCACGTATCTACCGACGGTGTGGCAATTGCCAGCCGTCTCGAGTGCCTTATGATATCCTCTCCCCGAAACAGTCCGTTATGCCGCTATATACACTGATACCAACACCTAAGCGGGCACCACAAGATCATATTTTTGCCTCTGCAAGGCAGTCAGGCAGTTGCAATAGTGCCATCAACTGGTCACAAATGCTCAAGCCTGTCGGTCTCACGGTTGCATCAAGGTACCCACCGTCTTGTGATGCACATCAGCAGCTAGCCTACCATCGCAATTCGGAGACTTCGGATGTCTTTCACAGTGAAGATCCCGTACGGAGCGAGCACAGCTGGAGGTACTGTGCGTATATTATTCAAACGGACACACAAAATAGTACTTGAGATTTTGACGTATTAGGCGCTAGCTATGCTCCTAAATTAATCCTCGGCCAAGACTTTTAAGATTCCAAGATGGTACAGTACTAAAATACAGGTCTACTTACTCCGTACATTCGTCATTATAAAAAGGTCTTTCTACCTTGCGACTTCGACGTTTCGAACACCTATAAATAATTAGATTCCTATCGAATCAGCCGAAAGGGTGCTAGACCAAACTACTGCTTCAATAACCAACTGCTTATTTATGGACGCAAATATGTCTCAACCTGATTTTCCCGGTGCTGACACTTCAAAATTATCTGACTCGAAGTATGAAGGAGTCGACTTCGTTACCTCCGTCACCCAGGCTACTCTTAATTCGAACTTCAAAGAGTTTCTCTGGGAGAGTGACGACACCGCACGGCCGCCTATATATATATTATTCAGCGCAAAGCCTCACAGCGCGGAACCCGGCGAACCCATGACCTTGGCCGAATGGGAGGCAAAAGGCTTTAAGAACCCATTCGAATTCCCCGCCGATATAACAGCCGACAATCCCAAGTTATTAGACTTCTTCAGAAAGACAAGGTTCCTCGTAGGCATGAAGCTCCGAATGGGCCCGCCACCGGGGATTGCGCCTAAGTCTCTCGACGACGTGATCACTCTAAACAATGACATACGAAGCGTAAACTTTACTCTCTATTGTTCAGAGATCCAGATAATTCAATTCGAACCGGGAAACCCTGATCTAGGAGTCGAAAACACATGGAAGGTTATCAGCCAGCCAGAGGGCACACCATGGAGCTTCACAGTCAACGTCAATCTCGCGGTTGCGGACGTAGATAAGGAACTCAACACACCCTATCTTAACAAACATGAAGACCAGAAACAACGTATCAAGGAACAGTTGACAAACTTGGGAGATATGCCTTTCAGTATACAGTCGCTGCTATATGATTTAACTCAGCCAGTGGATCAGGTTGGATTGCCTAAGCTAGAAGGCCTGGATCAGGGATCCGACGCAAGATATCTGCTGGAAAAGTACTATATATACCTTTATGTCGAACATGCTAAAGAATGTGGGCTGCCAGAAATTGGACTTGTGGTCCTGCAGTCTGACTCGTCAACCCCTGACCCGTCCACATTGTGTCCGACCGACTTTGAGAGACAGATCACCGGATTCACCGACGGCGGGGATAGGAAGGAAGGTTCCGACAAGAAATCAGCGAGTGCTACCACACTGGACTTTTTATTCGGAAAAGGAATACGATCCGCCCCTTTTGATTGGGCATGGGTAAGCCCAGATGACGTTGACGCCATTAGCGGCGTTATGGCTATCAATCGGGACGTTCTGGCAAATTATATCCTGAAGCTAATGGTTCCCTATGCCGAAAAATGCTGCTATAAATTTTCTCCCAAAGCTTCATGGGGGGCCGCCGATACCGATAGTTATTCGTTCACGTACAAGAAGAATCAGACGCCGAAGACGAGCAAGGTCACCCACGGCGATCCCGAAACTCAGGTGATTGAGATCTCCTACGACGATCAGGAATCGGACTCGGATTATGGGCCTCTAGGGAAACATTTCGGAACAAAAGCCGAAATCGATATTAATTATTCGTATTCGTGCACAGTCTCGTTCGATGAAAGCTCAATCGTTGTCGAGCAACATGCAAAGGCTTCTGTGGACGTGAGCAAAGAGAATTCAGGATCTGCGTCATGCGCGCCCTATGATACGACCCTGAAAGATACATACGACCTCACGGTGACTGGTCAGGGCAGTTTGCAGTTGGTTAAGAATGGGGACACAGAAAAAACCGACAAAAGCACAAGTCCGTCCACAAACTTCCGGAATTGGGGTTCAGGTCTGGTATCGAAAGCGACAAACATAGCCAGCGATTTGAGTAGTGATATCAACTCGGACTTCATAAAGGATATTCCGCTGAACCAGCTCAACAGCTTTATTTTCCCGGGATCTAAGGTCTTTGCATTCAAAGGACCCCGATTCTCTGAAAATCAGGATTTAATATGCGACATAACATACCGGGATCCCGTTCTCTTCGTGTATGAATGAAGCTGCGGAACTCTCATAGCACTAGCGTTGGGCGAGCTAGAATATAGGGCAAAGCTGGGTTATACGATCGGAATTGTGCATCGGGAGAGGCCCATGATACATGGTATAAAGCGTGGCTCTATGCTTTATCAGCGTGAGGATGCAGACCCTCATATAGGGGAACAGAGAGACAAGAAAGCGCGAAGGATGGCCACGAAGATTGAAAACATATTGAATATGGAGAAGGGATCGCCAAGTGCTGTCAACACAACAGCCCCTGCTTGAATATTAATTAGTTGTTCCCTGACTCACCGTACTTATCGCTGTCACTGCGGTAGCCACCTTCCTGACGTGATGCGGGTGCCCACGAGGCCGAGGTGATTGTCACCGACTGGCTCTCACAACCCGAGGCGGACGCTCTGACACCCCAAAAGCTGCGTGCCACGGTTTCGCGTACGTCGTAGATGCGGTCCCTGCCCAACGCAGGTTCCAAAACATGTTAGCCGCAGCAGACATCAATCATCCATGGATGTGTGCGAACCACGTAGGAAAGGCGTGTCGCAGGACGCACGGTCACATCGTGTAGCTAATGATGCGGGTATAGACAGCAAAGGCCGATTACGGCCGTCTCGAGAAGGTAGGAGGAAACCAACGATTCCAGAGTTACTTGTAGTCTACAGGTACCCACGATGCTGTGCATGAAACTACGTGCCCTGCCGGCAGCCCGCCTTTTGGGATAGACGTGGCCGTCAATCATCGACTCCAACATGCTAAATGGTACCTACCTTGGTAGCTTTTAGATGAGCTGCCGCAACCACGGCAGTTGTCACCACGGCGTACTAAAATTGCGTGACGACGAGACACAAGGCGACTCCACGTCGTGGCTACTTGGGGATGCAACAGATTTCTGCACTATAGAATGCATGTAGGTGATTTAATAGTACACCTGGTGATGAGATTTCATGAACATTATAGAGGCCAATATCCAGTCGCACAGCCTGCCGTCCTCGCGCGCAAGGACGGTGGTTTGGTACGGTGCCTTATCGATGGCAGACGCGGACCTGGGGGCGGCGCCACTTCGCTGGGAAGGCGTAAGATAAGCCCGGGCGGTGACAAAGCCACCCAACCACCTGCAGCCTCGCTGTACGGAGCACTCGTACTCGTACTCGTAGGGCAGCACTCTGCGAGTAGCGCAGCGCAGGAGAGGCAGGGCGGGCTGCAAACGCGACGCGAAGCGCTTCCGCCGAGCTCCAGCATCCTGGCCTGGGGGCAGTCCGTCCACCATCTGCCGCGGTCCCCTGGCGGCGTCGCCGTTGCGGCATGCATGAATGACTGACTGCCCGACTGCATCCGGGTCCCCCCAAGCCAAAGCGCCCCCCCCACCCACGCGCGCGGATGCGCCACACCTGGGCTGGCACTGGCCACCCACCCAGGTTCCCGGTACGGCGTGTCTCACCAGCCGGGCGCCCCGCCAGCAGGTACCGGAAACAGGTGCCGTTCTGGAGCCTTCGGCTGCTTGGTGTCCCCTCCCCCGGACTATTGGCCCATGAGTGATGCGTCACCGTCGGCCAGGCCACGCTTGCAGGTGCGCAATCGCCCCCGATGCTTGGTCACGGGCAAACAGGCTCGCGGCGCCCCCGCCCGGCTCTCCCTCCTTCCACCCTTGGCTCGCTGCCTGCCATCCTGCCTTGCCTGCCTCCTCTCCTAAGGTACATAAAGTCACTCCTCCCGCCCGTCTCCATCGCCACCTTTCCCTCTTCCTGCAAACCACACACTCTTCACTCACCCCCAGTGACCATCGCGCACCTCGTCAGCAAACCGTCTCTCGCAGCGATACCCACGCAACAACTGCCATCATGCAGATCTTCGTCAAGACCCGTAAGTCGTCACCCTGCAGCCGCCCATCATGATGCTGCTTTGCCTTGCCTCTTCCCATCGCTGTGGGCATGCGGCTGACACGTTCCAGTCACGGGAAAGACCATCACCCTCGAGGTCGAGTCTTCCGACACCATCGACAATGTGAAGTCCAAGATCCAGGACAAGGAGGGCATCCCGCCCGACCAGCAGCGCCTGATCTTCGCTGGCAAGCAGCTTGAGGATGGCCGCACCCTCTCCGACTACAACATCCAGAAGGAGTCGACGCTCCACCTCGTCCTCCGCCTCCGTGGCGGCATGCAGATCTGTAAGTTCCCCATCATGTCACGGTCGTCGGACAGGCCGTTCGCTAACACGTCGCCTCTCAGTCGTCAAGACCCTTACCGGCAAGACCATCACCCTTGAGGTGGAGTCTTCCGACACCATCGACAATGTGAAGTCCAAGATTCAGGACAAGGAGGGTATCCCGCCCGACCAGCAGCGCCTGATCTTCGCTGGCAAGCAGCTTGAGGATGGCCGCACTCTCTCCGACTACAACATTCAGAAGGAGTCGACGCTCCACCTTGTCCTTCGTCTCCGTGGTGGTATGCAAATCTTCGTCAAGACGCTCACGGGCAAGACAATCACGTTGGAGGTGGAATCGAGCGATACCATCGACAACGTCAAGTCCAAGATCCAAGACAAGGAGGGCATTCCTCCGGATCAGCAGCGTCTTATCTTCGCCGGAAAGCAGCTGGAGGACGGACGTACCTTGAGCGACTACAACATTCAGAAGGAGAGCACTCTGCATCTCGTCCTTCGCCTGCGCGGTGGCATGCAAATTTTCGTCAAGACTTTGACTGGCAAGACGATCACGCTCGAGGTAGAATCGAGCGATACTATTGACAACGTCAAGTCGAAAATTCAGGACAAGGAGGGCATTCCCCCCGATCAGCAGCGTCTCATCTTCGCTGGAAAGCAGCTGGAGGACGGGCGCACTTTGAGCGACTACAACATCCAGAAGGAGAGCACTCTGCATCTCGTTCTTCGCCTCCGTGGCGGCCAATAGGCGCCAACGGCGGTTCTCGGATGGGTGGATGATTTGCGCTGGGCTCACCAGCGGAATGGCGTTTTTAATGGCTTCTAATCGTATGATGGAACCGAGCATGGCTGTGCTCGTCTAGTTTGATATCAGGTCTTAGCATAGTTTGCGCGCACCCGCACGGGGCGCGACAATACAGACTCTTGGCAGTCACTTCTTATTTGGGTGCACTCGCAATAATGTATTCTCCTCGGATGCCTATAGTACTGGCGAAGGCTCCGGGATATGGGTGATGATGTCAGCCGCAAACAAACGCTGGTGGGGCAGGTTCACTCGCATCCACTGAGCTCGGAAGCTTAGGTGGGTTTCCACCAGCTTCCGCTGATCTTCGTTGTGCCTCGCACTCGCATCTCAACGCTCGTCGGCCCTGTTTGCTGTCCACGTACGCGACAGCCATGACTGTGCGCCACGACAGGAGCAAACGGAGGCTTCTGGAAGTTCTGCTGCCGCCTTGACCAATAAGCACGCCGGTCCACGCCGTCTCGACCTCGCCGCGGCATCCACGGGCGCCCAAGTCAAACAGCCTTGGCCACTCGACCAGCGCAGCCGCCTGCGAGAGCTCGCCGTGGGCCATGCCTTCGTACTTTTATCACTTGAAATTCGAGCTGTATCCTACACCTGATCCGACCGGCAACGCGGCATCAACGGCGACGGACATCGGCGACGTCTGGCTTCCGCCCATCGGCGCGAGCGTCTTTGACGATCTGCCCTCGCACGTCCGACCCGATCGGCCGGCACAACGACGTCTTCCCCGAACCCACAGCTACCAAAACGGGCGACGGACTCCTGCAAAGGCAGTGACCTTGGAGGAGACCACGGGACGAGAGTCACACCCGAGTGTCATCGACTGCGGCGCCCCCCGAGCGCCCGCCCGAGACGGTGGCGGGAGAATCGAAGTCATATCGGAGAGGCAGTGGCTGCAGCGGACCAACAGCTTCCCGCCTGCTCCCTCAAGCGCTGCCATACAGCCACAGACTGCAGTCCGAGATTGGCGGTTTGGTCGCGTGAGCATAGAGTCGGTCGAAGCGGCTGCTTGCGCCGACGACGCGCCCGCCGAGATGAGCATCGCAGGGCCTTCGGCGGCGCCACTGCTGGGCCCTTCGTTCAGTGGCGCCGGGACTGCGACCAGGGCCGAGTGTCTGCCACTGGACACCAAGCACACGAACCTTGGATGGGGCGTGGTCCATTTCTATAGGGAAGGGGAGGAGACACTGCTGCTGGAGCGGCCCCAGGGAGAGTCAGAGCCCCACGAGGAGGAATCGTTGGCGGCGGACGCGGACGGGTGCACCACGCTGTGCGTACCTGCCGTTCCGGCGTACATGTCCCCCGGTGACTTTATGGGTTTCGTCGGCGAGCGCTGGCTGAGCGATATCAACCACTGCCGGATGGTCATGACGTCCAAGATGAACCGCTATCTGGTGCTGCTCAAGTTCCGAGACAGCAAACGAGCCGGGACTTGGAAGCGGGAGTTTGACGGGAAAGTTTTCAACTCCATGGAGGTGAGTCGGCCATGGGAGTGCTACCATGATCCCAATTGCTAACATGCCGCAGCCTCAAGTGTGCCATGTCGTCTTTGTCAAGTCCATTACCTTTGAAACGCCAACGCAACCCCGCGAGGCAGATCATTCTGGTGCGGCGTCGTCCAACGCCGTGTCGAACAGCCTCAAGCCCTTCCCGCCCCCTACCCCAAACCTCATCGAGCTCCCGACCTGCCCCGTGTGCCTGGAGCGCATGGACGAGACAAACGGCCTCATGACGATCCCCTGCTCTCACGTCTTTCATTGCACCTGCCTGCAAAGCTGGAAAGGGGCCGGGTGTCCCGTCTGCCGCTTCACCAACGCATCGTCGAATGGGTCCGTGAGCGATCCCAGGGACCCCTTTTCCCAGCCGTTCGGCTCGCCTGTCTCCAACCTCTGCAGCGTCTGTGACTGCACAGACGACCTCTGGATCTGCCTGATCTGTGGCTACGTGGGATGCGGTCGATACAAAGGTGGCCATGCCAAGGACCACTGGAAGGAGACGGCGCACAGCTTTGCCCTGGAGCTCGAGACCCAACACGTTTGGGACTACGCCGGCGACATGTGGGTGCACAGACTCATCCGCGATAAGGGAGATGGAAAAGTCGTCGAGCTGCCCGGGAGAGGCAACCACCGAGGACATCGCGATGACGAGGACGTGGTGCCCCGCGCAAAGCTGGAGAGCATCGGGCTGGAGTACACGCATCTCATCACGAGCCAGCTCGAATCCCAGCGTGCCTACTACGAAGAGATGATCAGCAAGGCCGTGGACAAGGCGGCCAAGGCGGCCGCCGTTGCCGAGAGCAGCGCGTCGCAGTTGTCGAGGACGATGGAACGACTGGCCGACCTCGAGGCCAAGTACAAGACACTCAGCACCGACACCGTCCCGCAGCTGGAGCGCGACCTGGAGCGCGAAAGGGGCAAAGCGGCCAAGGCGGAGGCGCTGGCACGCAACCTGGGCAAGGCGCTGCAGGAGGAGAAGCGGCTCAACGAGGGACTCATGAAGCGCATCGAGCACCTGGGCTCCGACAACGAGGCCGTCCGGAAGCAGCTGGACGAACTCAAGGCCGAGGGCGCGGAGCTGAGGGAGATGAACAGGGACCTCTCCATGTTCATCTCGGGGCAGGAGAAGCTCAAGGAGCTGGAGCGGGAGGGCAAGCTCGAGGAGGGCGAGGTGGCCGAGGGCAGCGCGAGCGTGCCGGAGAAGAAGGGGCGGAGGAGGCCGAAGAGGTAGCCAATAGATTGAGACGTGTTTATAGCGAGGCGCATCTTGGGTTCAGTCGTTCGAGGAGTTTGGGTTTTATCTGGTGTAGATGGAGTAGGGACTGGTAGCATGGCTTACTCGAGGTTCGAATCAGGAGCCGCTTGCATCAGCCAACCTTGGCCGGCGTGATTCGGGTGCATGAACGTGAAGTCGAGACGCATAGCTCTTCAAGTTGCCTGTCTGGTAGAGCCCCGAAGTTGGCAGTAAGAGAGAGAGGTCTGGCTGGTGAGCTGGGGGAGACGGCAGGCACTCGCTACGGATTTTGGAGCTGCTATTAAAAAAGAAGCTTGCCGGCATCTGCTTCCAGTCACAACCCACTGGATTCACATACATTTGGGTCAATTTTCTCGCTTGGAACAATTGCATCTACAATGTCACGGTCTCTGGCATGGGAAACCTCCTAGAGCCCCCAGCTCGGCGGCCTGTCCTCGGGCCTGGTCCCCCACGCCGACTCCTCCGTGCCCAGCACCAGCTCCAGCGTCCAGCCCTCGGTGAAGAACTCGTGCCCAATCCACGACCTGGTCCACTCCCTGCCGTTGACCGTCGCGCGCTGGACGTACAGGTTGCCGTAGCCCGGGTCGAAGCCAACGTTGCGCACCGTGGCCGTCCTGCCCGTCGCGGGGCTGCGCACGCTCACCTCCTCGAAGAAGGGCGGCGTGATGAGGTAGACGTCCTGGCCGGCGACGGGGAAGAGGCCCAGGACGGCGAAGAAAAGGAAGGCGCCCATGGCGCCCGAGTCGTCGTTGCCGGGCAGGCCACCGGGCGTGGCGTTGAAGGCGGCGGGCACGTAGGTGTGGATGCGCCGGGCCGAGAGCGAGGGCCGGCCGGCGTAGTGGTAGAGGAAGACGGTGAGGAAGACGGGCTCGTTGGAGATGTCGGCGAGGCCGCTGGTGTGGAAGAAGTCGAGGCGCGAGACGAAAGCGTCGTCGCCGCCGACGAGGGAGATGAGGCTCGAGAAGGCGTGGGGGACGAAGCTGGCAAGATCATCAGTCAGCAGGTCAGTCAGTGCTTCTCATGAGTCCCAAGTGATTCTCGAGACTGCGCTCCACGTACAACAGGTACTGCCAGATGCTGGCCTCGAACGTCTCGCTCGGGTTCGTCGTGAGTGAGCAGAAGCCCGCGAGCGCCGAGCACGCGATTGGGTCCTGGAACCCCCAGGTGCCGTTGAGGTACTTTGGCTGGAAGAAGCCCGTGAAGCCTGTATCCCGGCCCTTGATGGCTGACGTCTGGTCCTCGCGCCACAGGTTGCGCCAGTTCATGCTGCTGCGCATGTACCTGTCCCGCTCGTCGGCGCGGCCCAGCCCGCCCGCCAGCGCGGCGATGCAGAAGTCGTCGTACGAGTACTCGAGGGTGCGCGACACGCTGCGCGAGTTGGTGCCGAAGCCGAGCGGGTCGAAGTCGAGGTAGGGGATGTAGTCGAGCGCATGCCAGCTGCGCAGGCCGCCGCGGCCGTGGTAGGACCACTCGTGCGGCTCGCGCTCGGCGTCGGCGGTGACGGCGGCCAGGGCCAGCTCCCAGTCGATGTCGCTGGCGCTGAGGTTCTTGACGTAGGCGTCGGCGATGACCACGTCGGCGTTGCTCCCGCCCTGAGTCCAGCCGTTGCACATGCTCATGTGGCAGTCGGGCAGCCAACCCTCGTTCTTGTACATGTCGAGCAGCGAGTTTATCATCTGCGTCTGGGCGAGCGGATCGACGACGGTGAGGAGCGGGTGCTGGGCTCTGAAGCTGTCCCAGATGCTGCGCAAGATCAGCTTCAGGGGCAAACACACGCGCGACACGAAGCAGGGACGATAACCCACCAGTAGAAGGAATCAAAGTACGGCCGCCCCGTGTCCCAGTGCGGGTTCTCGCCCGTGTAGTTCTGAGGCGAAATCATATTCCTATACGCGCCGCTCCAGAAGCTCTTGACCAGGTCCTGCGAGGCACCCCCGCTCTTGATGCGGACAGGACTCAGTTTCTCTCTCCAGGCGTCCTTGGCCGCCGCGACGAGCCCGTCAAAGTCGCCGAGCGGATCCGGGATCTCGCGCTCGGCGCTGCGGCACGCCTGCTCGACGCTCCTAAAGCTGATGCCCACGCGGGCCGTGACACGGTCGCCGCTGAAGCGCGCGAAGCCGCCGCCTTCGAGATAGAAGAGGTTGAAGCCGCGCGTGAGGGCCACGCTTTTAGGCTCCGTACCGGCTCGGCTGTTGACCCAGACGCCCGTGTCGAAGACGTCGGCGCCGAAGAAGTCGACGCAGAAGTGCAGCACGTACGAGCCCGCGCCGAAGCTAGGCAGGAAAGTCCCGTTGCCGACCATGCGGCCCGAGCGCGCGTCGACGTCTATAGTAGCGTTCTGCCGGCTCTGCCACAGGTCCGTGAGGTCGAGGAGGACCAGCGGATGCTGGCCGCCGCCGCCCGGGAACGTGAAGTGGTACAGCGCCGCGTGCTCCGAGACGGTCATGTAGGCCGCGATGCCGTTCTCCAGCTCGATGGCGAAGTAGCCCGGCTCAGCCCTGACGCTGCCGTTCCTGTAGTGCACCTTGCGGTCCCCGATGCGGAAGCGGCAGTTGTCGAGCTCGTCGCCGTCGCACAGCTGCGGGAACAGCGGGAAGTTGCCCAGGCTCGGGTTGCCGCCGGTGCCGCTGTCGTGCACGCTCGAGAAGCCGGTGACGTTGCTGCCGTCGAGCCCGAAGCCGCCCGTGTTCTGGCCGTCGACGTCGGCGACGGCCTTGGCCAGGCCGTACGGCAGCGTGGCGCCCGCAAAGACATTGCCGCCGTTGGTCGTGCCGATGAGGGGGTCCACGAAGCGGAGGGTGTCGTCGCATCTGCTGCCCACGGCCGCGAGGGCGACAGCCAGGGGCAGGGCGAGGAGGCGGCGGCTGAGATTCCCCATCGTGGGAAGGTTGGCGGTGGTGTTTCTGACGCCGACTGCGCACGCGCGACTGTGTATCACGACACGGCGATGACACACGCAAGCCTCAGTCGACTGTGATGGTCAGTCGCCCTGCTGGCCAAAGCCAGCTCGAGAACTGCCGCGGCGGTCGGCATCCTTATCAAGCTGTCATTGTGCACATCCGGAGAGACGCTCGGGCGATTACGCTCTGGCCTTCCCCTTCCAGGCCGCCCGGTGCAACGCCGAGCGCATGCATCGCCGTCCCCATAGTCGTGTGACGGCGACTGCAGGGCAAAAGGGCTGGGTGATGTCGCCAACAGCAGCATCCAACGATGTGAGCCATGACGTGGTCGTTGGGCAATCGCGGAGCTCTCAGACGCCAATCGAGATGCGACCCTCCCCTCCTGCCCCTGTTCCGCCCCCGCTCGTTCGGGCTTCGGCTGCGGGGTCGACCAGGGGTTTGCCGACGACAAGTCTCAAGCCACCATCGGGCTCTAACACTGCAAGGACGAGTACCGAAGTGGACATGTGCCGACACCACACCAGTCAGCTTTTGCATTTCCGATGGCGAGCTTTTTCATGATGCCCGGCAGGGTCTGATAAACGACGGCAGTGCTCCGTAGCTCCTCGTCTTACAGCCGCGCAGAGCAGAACCCGCTGACCCAATTCCGACGCCGCTCGCCGTGCCTTTGAACGTAACCCCCGAAGCCCTGAGACGCAAAACTGTCGTAACCAACCAGAGACAATGGAACCATCTATTCGTGTACTCGTACGTACCCGTTCCCCGGGGACCTCAGACATTACCCCTTTTTGAACTGCCCGTCCTCCTGCAACGTGCCGATCACGGGCGCCAGCAGCAGCGGCAGGCACTCGGCCGCGTCTCGGCCAAACGCAAAGTCGCCGGGCTGGATCTTGTACAGCTCCGTCTCGTCCTCGGCCTCCGGGTTGATGGTGGCGATGCGCGCCCCGTGCAGCTTGGCCCGCGAGATGTAGCCTGCCGCGGGCCACACCTGCGCCGACGTGCCCACGACGAGCATGAGGTCCTAGGGATGAGGTTAGCAAAGCCTTACGTGCAGCCAGTTGCAGCGGGCTAGTCCTACCACTTTGTCTTCATTCATCCAGTCATGGATGCCCTCCATCATGTCCTCGTCCAGCGCCTCCCCGAACCAGACGACGCCAGGACGCTGCAGGCCCGTCTTGCACTTGGGGCACGTCGGCAGCTCGTCGTCGGGGATGTGCTTGATGCGGTGGTACGGGTTCAGGAGCGGCAGAGTCTCTCCTGGAGCTGGGTCCTCCGACGCCGGCGCCAGCGGCGGGCAGAAGGGGTCGTCGAAGTTGTCGTGCTGTATCCAGCCGCAGCCGTCGGTGCTGCACTTGATGTCGAACAGGGAGCCGTGCAAGCACCGGAGCTGTTCCGGAGGATGCCCGGCCCGTTGTGAGAGATCTACGAGAGCGACGTGTGAGTGAGAGATCAACACCTTCAAGACCCTCCCCCGCGAACAAGCATCCCAAGGGGGGCTGCATCGGCTCCACCTACTGTCAACGTTCTGCGTCAGACACAGGAAGTCCTTGTTCTCCCTCGCCAGCGCCGCCAGCGCCTGGTGCGCAGGGTTGGGCCGGGCCTGCAGGCAGGCGTGGCGCCTGTAGCCGTAGAACAGCCACACCATGCCCGGGTCGGCCCTGAAGGCCTGCATCGTGGCCAGCTTGGTCGCGTCGTGGTTCCGCCAGTAGCCGCCGGCGCCGCGGAACGTCGGCAGGCCGGACGAGGCCGAAAGACCGGCCCCACAGAGGGCGAGTATCCGGCGGCTGGACCGGAGCACCTCGTGGAAGCTCTCGATGTCGTTGTGGGGTGCCATTGGGGCGTGGATGGGGTAGATGGGCAAGGTCCGGCGGCCCGGTCTCGTCGACCCGTTGTTGGGGGTGTCGGCACGTCTCTCGCCTGGCGGATGCGCGGGCCGGTGGGATGGGGATTCTGCCCAGCTCGTGGGAGATGGCCAGCTACGGCGATGACGGCAGCGGTAGGTAGGCGTGGACGCGGCGGGCCGGCAGGGCAGCGCGAGACGGCGACGGGCGCGGGTGAAGACAGGATATGAGGGGAAAAGGAGCAAGAGGTGAGGGTGTGCACGTTGGGTTGCAGGTGAGAAGATGGAGGCTGGGCATGGACGGGAGTTGCTGCGAGACGAACAGGCCACCGCCAGCGCCCGGGGAACCGCGTGTCGGCACTTGGGCCAGCACCTGAGCCAGCCGTGGCGGCGCACTCTTGAGGCTGCACCCACCACCACCACCTCCGCCTCCTGCTGCTGCTGCTGCTCCCTCCTCCTCCAGCATCGAGGCTGACAGGGACCGGCACCCGGTCCAACCTGAGGGCGTCGTTTGATTTCCCGATGGATGCTCATTACTTCCCGGTTCCCGAGCAAGCGTTCCCCGCGTTTGCTCAATCCCGGCCGCACCATCAGCACAACCAGCCGCAGGCGCTTCTACGATCCATACTCGTGCTCGTCGCAGAGCTACACACAAGCGCGCTTTCCACGGCTCCATCCGGACACGGCACAGGCAGAGAGATCAATCCCACTAGGGTGTGTTCGTAGGGGTCCCAAGGACCCCTGAAGTCCCTGGCGCAGCGGGCTGAATGACGTACCTTAGTGGACGATCTCTCCACCCGCTGTCTGCCCAGGCAATACGGGGCGACGCTGATTTGCCAGTTGGTAAGCCAGCGCGCATGAAAACACGCCATACGAGTATTACTCGTACATTGAGGGCTCACAACGATGAACCACTCATTGCAGCTCCGCACCCCGAGGGGCTTCCGTTCCAGGCGGTGTGCCGATGCAATTCACTCTCCACCCGAGCCACCGACCAAGTCTGGGGATGTCGACGCTCCGCATGCTCGCTTGCCCGCTACGAGTACGAGCAAGGGAAGAGTGAAGGCATGGCCACTTCGCGTCGTGCCCAGCGCCCGAGATGTGCCGCTAAGTCACCGTCCCGTCTTATGACATTTCGAAGATGCTCGGTTGGCGGGCATGGAGCCGCCAAGGTGAGTCAAGTAATAAGCTTACCAGAGATGCGGCCACGCAGAGCATGTCGCCAACCTCAGCGGTACGCTTGGCATTTTCCCTGAGTGAGCTGTACTCCGTACACATTAGGGACACGTAAGCTGAAGGCATCTACGGAGTACCGCTTGATCACGCAGCCAAACGTGGTTTGCATCTTTGAACGATTGCGATCTGGAGAGAGGTTGGAAACGCCCAAGACTGGATGACTCGCGTAACCGGCAGGACCTCTGCAAGACCAGACGAAACAATGCAATTTGCTTATCAATGGCTTGCAGAGCGGCTGCGGACAGCATTCCAGCCCGGCAGCGCCGTTGTTTCACCAACGACGCAGGCAGATTGGCGAGCGTCCAGTGGGAGGCCGGAAGCAACGCAAATGGCCTGCGTCGGTTGATGCAAAACAGTATTGCAGTACCGCGCGGTGCCGTCTTTGTTCTCTTTATTATCCTTTTTCGCAACCGGGGATGCCAGGTGTCAGACCTTGTGCGGCCGACCGCGTGGCATTTGCCCACGGGAGGGAGTGTGGCACATTCCAGCCATCCCGTCTGCCGGGAACGGCGCTGAGAGGCTGGGGCCCCGAAGCTGCGCGCTGGTACCTGACCTTGGCGCCGCGCTACTGTCCCGAGCTCGTGAGAAGGGGGGAAAGCGGAAAAAGCAAATTGGAAGGTGCGGTGTGTAAAGTCGATGGGGTGTTGGCGTTTGCCTACATGCGAGTGCTCGCAGTCGCCGGAGCAGGATGGACATGAATATGAATATCACGGGCTGCCGCGGGAAGGTGAACGGCGCGTGATCGACAAGTGTCCTAGCTTGTACGGAGTAGAATACGAAGACCGTATTTAGCTGTACGGGGATCAGCGTAGCGACGGGCTCGTAAAGGCAGGCCTGGTGGTTGGTGTTGACCTGCCAACGCGAGACGACATCTAGTACTGTACCATGCGGCGTCGCTGTCATAGATACCGTATCCAGCCATTTGCCCTGATGCGTTGGAAGTCGTCCGCTGCTATTATCAGATTAGCATGTTGAGCGTCGGAGCAGCGAGCCGACGTTGGCTCGTCGTGTTATCTGAACAATCTCGTACTCGTAATGTGTCTCCTCGAGTTTGTTGGCGCTACGCAACCAGGGGTCCGCCCCGCGTGTTGGTGCGTTCTTCCCCATGCTGAGATCCAAGTCGTTGGCTGACATGGGGGACTTCTACTCCGTATCGCAAGCGGAAAATGCTACGAGCACCTATGCAGGACGCACCACTGCCACGAACTGCTCGTAAAGGACGATTGGGGGGGCTGCCTGCAAAGGCGTCGTTCCCATTCCAGTGGGAAGCGCCTCTGAGACACGGCATGGTCAGGATCGTCCCTTAATTGAGATTTGGTGCACGAATGGCAGGCAGTGACAGCCGCAGATGGACAGCCATTCGTCCAATCGTGCTATAAACACTTGGTTGGGTTGTTTCAAAAAGAGTGCAGGCACTTTATCTGTGTGCCATCGGAGGACCAACAGACGTGCGGCCTGTTCCCGTAGGGCTGCCCTGACTCGATGGAAGCATGCGACGTCACGCCTACCGCGGCAGCTGCCTAAATGGGCAATCTAGGAGGTGAAAGGCGCCTTCGCAAAGGCCCCATCGTAGGCTTGGCCGGCCCGCGCTTGGGGCCCTGGGTCGGAGTGGTGTGCTTCGTAAACTCTCGACTGTCTCGTGAAGCAGAGGAAAAATTGCAAATGCGGCAGCGGCCAGCCCGTCGCCTGCCAGGCGGCCCGGCCACGTGCTGGGCGAGCTTTGGGGCTCGGCGAGCGTGGTCGGTGTAAATTTAGAAGCAGGCGCATGCAGCGCGAGGAGCTAGAGCAAGGCGAGCGATGGTGGCGGCGGAGGAGGAGAGGGAACCATCGTGAAGGAGGGTCGCCGGCGAGCAGATCCCTCGAGGCTTCGTGGGGACGGAAGGACGCAATCGACCGAGCTCGCGCCGTGGCGCCTGATGTCAGTCGAACCCATCCCATCTTGGCCGGTGTGATGGATGTGGATGCCTCCGGCAGCCGCCCGGCCGAGGAGCGAGGGGCGGCGAGCTGCGAGAATTTCTTGCTGGGTGCACCTGACAGCAATCGAAGGACACCACCCCGGCTCCCCAGCCGGCACCGCCCCACGGCGAAGGCCTCTTGGCGCCTTCGCTGGCGTCCGGCTGAATACGAGGCGTCGAGACCCCGAGCAAGCTCTTGCGCGCCGCGCGCAGGCGCAATGCCGCTTTGCCGCGCATCTCGGCACCGGCGAGGCTGGCCTCGACTGGCGCGACGGCTCGCATATGCCGAGACGATGACGGGTTCGCGCCGTCCTCGTCTGGCACCGCCCGCCGTTGTCACGTCGCAACGCCCGTCGGCCTCGCCGCGCGCGGCGGTCGCAGACGTCTCGGTGGACCAAACTGGTTTTTTGACGAGAGAAGGTTATCCTCCGGCGGCTTGTGGGACGGCTTCTGCTTCCGACGACCGGTCGGACGATCTCCTGTTTCATGGGCAGCTCCACGCCCTCCAGGCTGGGCCGCCGGGCAAAGAGTCCTGCGCAGACAGAAGGGCCCCGCGGACGACGGAGTACGGTCCGGGGACCCAAAAAAAAAAAAGTCCTC